>SSNS01001132.1:11665-47385 GCA_006937985.1 Aphyosemion australe
AATTCTTGCTTTGCAGAGTTTGGTCTAGGCACGCTTCATTGGAACCCTCGCAGCCCAAACCACTGCTGTGTCTATCCAATCACAACTCGCTATAGTTTTGGTTGGGCCAATCACAGCGCTCTATATTGTGGGCCAATCACAGAGCGGGAGTAGCCGATGACGTCAGCGCTGCGGCCGCGAACCCAAGCAACATGGCGGCAGCGCCGGAGCCACGTTCTTTTGAAACGGCTTTGTCATCAACATTGGATTATTTAGACTCCAACGTGCGTAAGTCTGTCGGCTATACTTAGCGGCTTCTTATTTTTATCAAACAAAGTAGTGCAATGTCCCAGTACACCTGATATTCACATGTTTTTATACAAAAACGACAGAAATCATTGACGCCATTGGTGGGTCCCGCTCAAGTCCCGCTTTACCGTCGTTGTGATTACGTCACGTTGTTCGTTACTCTGATTGGTCCTAGCGCTATCCAATTGCGTGCTGACATTTTGAAAGACAACCGTAGATCCCGCCTCACGACTGAGAGCAGTCAATGGTTCGTGGCCAGACTATATATTCACATATATAGGATGGCTTGCCAGGCTAATCCAGCATGACAGCTACACATCTGTGTTTAGTTTGATTTTTCTGCCATCATCTTGTTCAGGGCAGCCAGACCAATCACAGCCTCCTGTAAAGAAATAGAAACATTTATATTTAACATATTTGCATCAGTCATTTCCAAAAATTGAATTGGACAACATCAAGACTTGCTTTGTTTTGTGTGTGGAGTGGGAGGGGCAAAAATAGAGTCTCTCTGAGGTACTTGTTTTTATATGCTGAAGTGAACAAATTTTAACTTTTAACCTGTAGCATGTGGACATTTCCACATTGTGGGGACATTTGGCTGGGCATCACAATGACAAAATGCCCTAAAACGTGGTTTTAGAGGTATGGTGTGAATACGCTTTTGGTTTAGGTTAGGGTTAGTGTTATGATGTTTAAATACTCACATCATCAGGCTGAGGTTAGTCTCTGGGAGGTCACAGACAGGCTGGCTCTTCTGGATGTAGTTCTGCACTTTTCTGGTTAAAACAAACAAGCATAATGTTTGACAATAATATACTGTTTATAGTACACATCTGTTAGCCTAGTGAACTAGACCAAATCTTGCTTTGCAGAGTTTGGTCTAGGCACGCTTCATTGGAATCCTCGCAGCCAAACAAAGTAGTGCAATGTCCCAGTACACCTGATATTCACATGTTTTTCATACAAAAACGACAGAAATCATTGATGTTAGACGCCATTGCTGCCTCTCGCTTTTCCGTTGCTGTGATTACGTCACGTTGTTCGTTACTCTGATTGGTCCTAGCGCTATCCAATTGCGTGCTGACATTTTGAAAGACAACCGTAGATCCCGCCTCACGACTGAGAGCCGTCAATGGTTCGTGGCCAGACTATATATTCACATATATAGGATGGCTTGCCAGGCTACACATCCGTGGTTCTCAGTTTACATCAGGGGGCTTCTGGTGCTGTGAAAACTCTGGGGCACCTAGACATGATTCTTAGGACGTTTATTAAATTAATTTTTGACAAATATTATCAAGACAAGGTATGTAGGGAGGATAAGTATTACACTCTGCCTTGTGACTGATAAAAGGATATGTACATTTATGGATGCTGATGGCCTTATGATACACTTACTGTTTGAAGGAGAACCAGGAAGCTGAAGATGAAACAAACTCCATCTGAAACAGTCCAGTTCTAATCATAATAAATCAGCTGCAGGAAGCCTCACACTTCTTCCTCACATCTTTTTGTGGGAAAACCTAGAAAACAAAAACATGCAATTTGCAGATTAGAGTCTACACAATATTGTACAAAGGAGGTCAATGCTTCTTTAAGATTTCTTAGAACTTTTCTTTAACCTAAAAACTGCATTTCTATTGATAATGAACTAAAACTCCTCAAAGGGTAAAACCAGGAATAAGTTCTGCACAGTAATCCTCTTTAGCATGTTAGCTAACTATTCTCCAGTCAGAGGGGAGGGTCTGAGACATGAGCCATCTGATACCAGGAAGATTTGTTTGATTTCTACAGCAGCATTCTTGTGTCAGCTGTAACATATCAGTGTTTTGGTATAAATGATTAATAGTCTCATTTAGCCTTCATTGTCAGGGGAGCACCAGCAGTAAACACGTAGCTAACGTTAGCTAACTAGGAGGTGCTGCTGGTGGACCCAAATATAGTACAACAAAGTTATATTTACAAAATACAAACAACAAAAATGCTTGAACTTACTTGTGAAAAGTTATCCCCCGAGCCATGGTCTCAATAGTCCGCCGATTAGAGCAAGAATAAACCGCACAGAGCTCAATTATTATGTCTATGGCTGAGCCGGTCAGTCGGAGGCCGCCAACAAAGGTCACGGGGCGGAGATAAAAGGAAAGTGGCCAATCAAATGCAGGTTAGGTTTTCCGTGTTTTTTTTCTACCCAGAAAAGGAGGGGGTGGTGGTGGTTGGACAGCCGAAGTTTCACACGAGCGCGCAGCAGTAGATACACGAGCAAGAGTAAATACACGAGCGAGCAGAATGAGAGCTGCAATCGGCTGCAATTCATGCGCATGTGTTGTGTTTTGTGCCTGCATTTGTGGAGCCGCTCCCATGGTCACTGAATTGTGCGCATGAGACGTTCAATGCACCCGTGGAGCGTAATATACGCTCGCGGTGAATAACAATACTGACTGCCAATGCGCGCGTGGAGTTTAAAACACGCCCGTGGATGACTTTTGTGTGCGCGTGATGCCTTTTGTCGGGAATTTGACGCCATAAATGTCACCATCAGCCTCACCTCCAGGTCGTTCCTCCTGAGCACAGGAAGTGGAGACGCTGCTGGGCCTTTTTTACCACCGCTGTTGTATTTGCAGTCCAGGAGAGATCGTCAGAGATCTGCACACCCAGAAACTTCATGGAGCGTACCCTCTCCACGCAGTCCCCATGGATGTATGAGTGGGGCCGGGTCTGCTCTGCCCTTCCTCAAGTCCAGGATGATTTCTTTGGTTTTTGTGGTGTTCAGCTGGAGGTTGTTTACTGAACACCAGGCAGTCAGTCTGTTGACCTCATCTCTGTAGTCTGACTCATCACCCCTTGAGATGAGTCCAACCACGGTGGTGTCATCCGCAACCTATATGATGGTGTTTGAGAGATGGGTCGGGGAACAGTCGGATGTGTAGAGAGTGAACAGGAGGAGACTCAGAACACAACCTTGTGGAGAGCCGGTACTAAGTGTGATAGTGCTGGACAGGTGGGGGCAGAGTCTAAACAGACTGTGGTCTATTTGTCAGGAAGTCTTTAATCCAGAGGCAGATGGGGGTGGAAAGTCCCAGGTGAGACAGTTTTTGGACCAGGATCTCAGGGATGATGTAGTTGAATGCTGAGCTGAAGTCCAGGAAGAGCATTCTCACATAGCTTTCTTGGTGCTCCAAAAATAAAGCCTTAAAATCTTCTCAGTGGCCTAGTGACATGTAAGCCCTTTTTATAAGACACACCATGCCGGCAAAGCAGCGTAATATTACCGCAACTGCAAATGTTTCTTATGAACGCGCCATGGCGGCATCACGTTGCGGGAATTTTGCGGCATTTGTGTCGCCACGCTTGGTAGTAATATTGCGGCTTTGCCGGTCTTATAAACGCACATTAAGCCTTGGCACAACAGAGGGAGGTGTCATGACCATGTGATGAATTAATGCTGAGCTCCGGCCGGGAATTATGTTGAAAATGAAAGTAAACACGCGCTTAAGTTTCACGTTTGTAAACAGAACCAGCTGAGATGACTAAATGGACCGATGCGGTGCTCCGGGAGCTTCTCTCCGTTAGATCTGCAACTCAGATCATCTGACAGGTCACAGGGATGGTGGAGGACACACACCTGTAGCTGTTTGTTAAAATGAAAACGTAAGGAGCGCTGCTTCGATCGCAATAAAAAGCAAGTTATGTCCAAAATACACGGAAGTCTGCAACAGTGCAGAGACCGCCCCCATACCTCCTTTTTGCCGCCATCGCGTAATCTTTTATAAAACTGACATGATTGCGCAACATTACCGCCACGGTCTGAGCTCTTATAAACGACCTAACGCTCCCTGATGCCGCATCGGCGTTGCGGCAAATTGGCGGCATTGTTTTATAAAAAGGGCTGTAGTTATCGTCCATTTATCGTTATCGTGGTGAACTCCTCAATATACCGTGATATTAGGGGTGGGCGATATGGAAAAAAAATAATATCACGATTTATTTTTTGCAAAATCACGATCTCGATTTTATCACGATTTTTTCCATTTCGACAATTCATACATTTTGGAAGTTATTTACCAATAAAATAGATAAATTTAAAGGCATACCCCTTCACAGAAAATATGATAAAATATTTCAGACAGGGTACTGTTTGAACACTTGTTTTAATTTAGGTAAGAAAAATAGCTAATTTGTTCTATTACAATAAACATGATCAAACAAAAAATAACTTCCATTTAAAAATCCATAATGGGTTCATATATTAGCTTTTAATGTCTTTGGAGTAGCTTTAGAGTCAAATATTTATGCCACAGTTCCAGGGCTTAGTTTATTTATTTGTTTGAACAAATAAGTTCAGAAATGTTGGAGAATGGACCAAGTTCTGTTTAATGGCATGTCTCAAATGTCCCACAGGCACTTTTATTTATTATATATTTATAATTAATGAAAAATAATTTAACTTCTATTTAGAGGTGGCTCATAGCCTATCATCCAAAATATATTAGTAATAATTCTTGTCCAGAGAAAAACAATCTATCTAAATTCATGATGTGTTTGCGTTTGCATCCAATACAAGAGGTTTACGCTCATTGCCTTTTTGGACTTGCTGCTCTCCGTAGATGTTTCCTACGAGGGAGGGGTTTGGCCCGTCTCTTCACAGGATAAACAAACTCCGGTGGCAGCCACGGTGAAAAGGCTCGCTAAAATACGAACGAACGTCCCCAAATAATAAAAGACACGAAGCCAAATGCAAAGTTTAGAGCAGAACATTGACCCAGAGGTTTCCTGATTGAGCAGACGCGTGAGAATGTAATTAGCGCTTAGAGACGGAGCAAGCTAGCGGCTAGTGCTAGTGGCTAGCGCTACAATCGATTATGGTGTGCTTCTTCAACTATTCATAATTGTTTGTCATCATCTTAATGCATCGATTAGATTATTTTCCTCATCTCTACCGAGCACCCCAGCTAAACAAACCAACACGCTGCCTAAAGTTATGATTGGTTTATCGGTGTGTCTGTCGTGCCGACAGAAGCAGACTAGCAAATGGCGTGACTCGGCTGAGAAAAAAAACAAAACAAATGTGTGCCGCGTTCAGAAATAATGGCATAAACGGGTGATAGAATGCAAATACACGGTTCTACGATCCCCGAGCTTTGGTAGATCGTCATCACATTAAAATTCTTAACGATCTTATATCGTGAAATCGCACGGCCCTACGTGATATTTTATTTTGTAATTTCTTGCAGATTAATGATTCTAAGACAGAGCTAATTATGCTGGCACCCAGTGGTTCTCCAGTATTTCCACAGTCAATTGTGAATGGTCTTTCAGATGGTGCAAAGGATGTGGTGTCTAATCTGGGTGTTAAGGTTTATTCTCAGCTTAATTTTGATTTGCAAATCAATAATGTTGTACAATCATGCTTTTTTCAGCTGAGAAATCTATATAAGGTGAAGTCTTTTTTGATTAAGAAGAATTTGTAGAAGCTTATACATGCCTTCATAACTTCTCGTCTAGATTACTGCAATAGTCTTTACCAAGGCATTAGTCAGAGGTGTATTGTCAGATTGCAGCTAGTTCAGAATGCTGCGGCCCGTCTTTTGACTGGAACCTGTCGTTTTGATCACATCACACCAGTCCTTACATCTCCACACTGGGTCCCTGTTAAGTTTCGTGTGCACTTTAAGATTTTGGTTCTAGCTTATAAATGCTTAAATGGCCTTGCACCTGTCTATCTTTCTGAGCTTCTCGTGGCGTATTTTCCATCTCGTGTACTGAGGTCGGCTGACCAGCAAACATTGAATGTCCCTAGGGCGCGGCTACAGAGAAGAGGTTTTAGGTCTTTCTCTGTGGCAGCACCTACTCTTTGGAACATGTTGCCAATCAATATTAGACAGGCATCATCTGTTGCTACTTTTAAAAAGCTACTGAAGACTTTTTTTTATTCTAAAGTTTTTAACACCTTGGGTTGACTGGGTGATCCTGTTTTTTATCCTGTTTTTTATCTTTTTATGTCTGATTTTATTTTTGTTTTTATTTCATGTTTTTAATTGACTGTTGTCATTTTATTGTATTTTTAATTAAACATTTTTGTTAAGCACTTTGGGCAACATTGTTTGCATTTAAAGTGCTATATAAATAAATTTGATGATGATATTGATTTTAGGCCACATCGCCCAGCCCTAGAATGTATATGTATTTATTTAATTTTAAAAGTCCTGTCCAATTGACCTTTCGCAGAGCCCCGCCCCCCTTAGTTACTGTTGCCAACTCCGACAATAAGTGGATCAAATACTGCAGCTCCGCAGATTTCCGTGATGGAAAGAAGTAGACAGATGCGTGTCAGTGACATTTTTTGGAGCAATTTCTCTTCTATATCATCCAGATCGAGGCAAAAGGGTTACAGTATGCAGTGGAGGGATATATTAGTGTCGGCTCCGCTGAGCGAAGCGTAGCAGGGAACAAGGAGTTGGGAGTTTGGGAGAAGGTCCGGCGTCCAGGGACGCGTGGATCCGAGGAGCGGTGGCGGCGATGCGATGTCCCTGTGAGCTGTCAGATGATCTGAGCTGCAGGCAGCTCTAACGGAGAAAAGCTCCCGGCGCTCTGCATCGCTATCATCTCAGCTGAGTCTGTTTATAAAATGTAACTTTTTAAGCCCGTGTTTACTTTCATTTTTAGTTCCCGGCCGGAGCTCGGCATTAATTCATCACGTGATCATGACACCACCCGCCACCCACCACAATAGGCTTAATGTGCGTTTATAAGACACACGGTTGAGGTAATATTACGCTGATTTGCCGGCACGATGTGTCTTATCTAAAAGGGTCTTGGATAGTCTGGGAGGCGGACCTCCGCCCAGCCGTGGGCGGGGGGAGCACTCATGCTGCTGGTTGAGCTCGATGAGGAGGTTCTGAAGGGAAACGAAGGAGACACGACTACTATCGAGGCTAATGCTTAGTAGTAAATTAGGCTTAGCTTCATCATTTTGTTTGGAACTGTTGGATAGTAACGGTTGCTATGATGTGTGATTGGACAATAGCCGTTCTGGGGGCGGGGGCGGCGAAAGGCTAATTCTCGAGGCCTGTTTTCCTAATTAATAATTGGTTAAATACTGTACTTGGTGAGTAGGAGCAAACAACCGGGATATGAGTGAAATCTGGTGTTTATCAAAATTAAAGCCTTAAAACCTTCTCAGTGGCCTAGTGACATGAGTGTTCATATTTGATGTTGTCCAACTCAAGTAGACATTTGCATGTTTCTAACAGCTGTGGGAGAAAATATTCAGGCTTATTTAATATTACTTGTGGATTTTTGTAGGCGAGTGTGCTTCCAGCACATGATTCAAAGTCCCATTAGTCATCATCACACACTGGTGAAATGTCATCACAGCATTTGACCCATCCCCATGGGGAGCGGTGAACTGCAGCAGTGGCTGCGCTCCAGAACTATTTGGTGGTTTAACCCCCCAATCCACCCCTTAAAGCAGCTGTCTGGAGTTTTTCTTTTATCTGATGGCACCAGCTAGTGGCTGACAAGCGTATCACACCAAGAGTCGTTTGATTCGGTTTTTTTAAGATGGCGCCTGCACGTTTCTTGTTTATGAATGTGCTTCTGTAGCTGACAAACAGTTAAAACACGTTGTTTTACAAGTATTATTCTCATGTCATGTTGTGTTTTCATATATTTATATTTTAAAGACTTACTTGTCCGTGAAAAGTTCATCAATGCTGCATCAGCTGAGGTACGTCCTTAACTCTGAAGCACGTAAGCAGTAGTCTAACGCTATTGGTTAGTTCTGACCGGCGCTCAGTTCATATTGCAAGGAGCTCTATGGGGCAGGGGGCGGGCTTAGCAAAAAAAAACCAACTTATTGCTTACATTATATCACAGTACATGATAAGACAACCCTAACCCTCTGAAATTAATTTTGTGTTTTAAACAAAAATCTAAAAAATAAAACCACTTGATCTGCTTCATGCCGTATTTCAGACGTTAAAAGATCGAATTACTAGAATATTTTATTTTTAGTTTGATGGACTACAGAAAATCATTATCAAGACTAATTATGTTTCTTTTTCTACAGAGAAAAAGCAGAACAACTGAGTTTGACCGACAAGGATGTTTTAATGATGGAAGGTTCTAAAGTAAACAAGCATGGGTCCCATGTAAGTTCATTAGTATCCTTTAAATGTTGGTTTATAGCTTCTTCAAGTACACTGCTTAACCCTTTTTTCCAAGATAAAGGACTTTTAACTGTGTACTGGAAAATCTCCACCTCCCTCTCTTTCAGGCTTGTTATAAAGAAGCAAGAGAAGAGCGGAAACAGCTGCTGACTCCTGCACACGTGTACATGATCCAGAGACTGGCCACCGCCCTGTGTCTGACACCAGCAGAGGTCCAGGACTTCATTTTAGATTCACCATCGGTAAGTTCTTATCCACAAAGAAATGCTTGTTACACTAGAATGTAAAAATACAAGCATTTAAAATGTATTCTTCTATATTTTTATGACTATTAGAGCCAGTGTTTGCGAAAACTTTTGAGCCACGCCTGCCAAACTGGCAGACGTGAGAGCGTCTCACGCAGGACATTTTTGAACCACGTAGGACAACGTCCTCGCGGGCTTCAGATTTGTATCTATTTAACAGTGGGTATTGTAGTGACCTCTGACCTTTACATATTATACCAGGGCTGCCAACTTTTGAAGTTTTCCACGCGTGAGACTGGGGTGGGAGGTGGAGGGGGGGGTGGCTCGTCTCGCCTCCCTCCGCTGGGCGGGGGGGGGGGGGGGGGGTCTTCAACCGCAGTGAAGTTAGTTGGACGTTGGTTACAGACATTCACTCCTGGTTCACTACAGTCAGTTTTCATACCGTGTGCTGCGCCACAGAGAGACGGCGGTCAGCTGTGTTCCGAGGACTCGCTGATGAAAGCGGTGGTCTGCTTGGGGACCGTCAACATTTTCTAGTCATTTGAGAAAGCATACAAAAGAATCTAAAGCTTCCAGCTTGATTGATTAAATTATTCAAAATCAATTCTCAGTTGTGTTACTTAACTAGACTAACGAGACACATCAGTTTGAAACATATTTCATACAATCTGATCTTTTTATATAAGTAATTTAATGAAAAATAGTTTGTTTTTCAATAGCTTCCAGATAAATTGATCAAAATACTCAAACCCAATTTCCAATGGTGTTACTAAGCTAGACCAATGAGACAGCAGTTTTTAACATATTATGCAATTTGATCTTTTTATATTAAGATTTTTATAGAAAATTAAGTTATTTTCTTCAAAGGCTTCCAGGTAAATTAACAAATTACTCAAAATTAATTCACAGTTTTGTTACCAAGCTATATTAATGAGACACCACAGTTTTTAACATGTTTAATTTAAAGAGATAATTTATGATAATTTCTGTATTTTGCTTCAAAAGCATCCAGGTTTTGTGATCAAATGATTCAAAATCAATTGTCAGTTGTTATTTAATTAGACCACAGCAGTTTTTAACAAATGTCATTGAGTCAGATTTTTAAAAAAATATTTAAATAACATTACTCACCACTTCCAACAACCAGCGCAATTTACGTTCCAGTAACCTAATCTCTATGGTTATTCCCAAAGCTCGCACCTCCTTTGGCCGCTCCTCATTCCAGTTTGCTGCTCCCAATGACTGGAATGAACTGCAAAAATCACTAAAGCTCACTACCTACGTTCCATTGTCTACCTTCAATAATTCATTGCAATCAATAGTTTCTGATCAATGTGTCTGCTTCGGAGTACTTAAAGATTGTTTTAAGTCTTTTTTGATGGCTTGTACACATTATATATGAGAACAGTCCTTTGTCTTTGTCTAGCTGTTTTATCTTATTTTTATCTTGCATTTTTTATCTTATCTCTTTTTCTTTGGTGTAAAGCTAACTGTGTCTGTTGCTGCTGCCTCTTGGCCAGATCGTCGTTGTAAATGAGAATGAGTTCTCAATCGACTCATCTGGATAAATAAAGGTTAAATAAAATAAAAAATAAAAATAAAATAACAAATAACTAATTTGTCTTATATAGCTTCCAAATAAATTGATCAATGACCCCAAATCAATTCCATTCCTTCCACTCCAAAGGAATCCTATTGCTTGGTAGTTCCAAGCTGCCACCTCTGGGAATTGGTTTTGAGTATTTTTTTATATATATAATTTTACCTAGAAGCTTTTAAAAATATATATATATTTTTAATGAAAAGCCTAACAAAAAAGATCAGATTGTATAAAGTATGTTAAAAACTGTTGTGTCTCATTGCATTGGTCTACCTTAGTAACACAATTGGTTTTTACTATTTTTTTTTAATCAATTTACCTGGAAGCTTTTGAAGAAAATATCTTATTTTTTATGAAAATCTTAATAAAAAAAAGATCAGATTGTATGAAATGTGTCAAAAAACATTATGTCTTGTTGGTCTAGTTTAGGAACAGAACTGAGAATTTTGAATAATTTAATCAATGAAGCTGGAAGCTTTTGACTTTTTCTATGCGTTCTCAAATGACTAGAAAATGTTGACAGTCCCTAAGCGGACCACCGCTTTCATGAGCGAGTCCTCGGAACACAGCCGACCGCCGTCTCTCTCTGGTGCAGCGCACACACACATCATAGCGCACCCGATGATATAAACTCATCGGTGACCCTAGTGAACCATGGAGTAATGTCTGTTGAATATCCACTGTCCAACTGACCTCACCGTGGTGCTTTTTCAGCGTGAGAAATTGGAAGTGTGGCGTGAGAGCGTGTGAAGGGGGTCAGATGCGTGTGTCTCACGCTCAATGCGTGAGTGTTGGCAGCCCTGTTATACATATTTTTATTGTGACAATAATCTGTTGACATAATTTGAAAAAAGAACCATCAATGAAAAATTCAGAAAATGAGGATTAGACAGTCCCTCTGCTTAGAAAATAAACCAATAGAGTTTATCAGGAAATTATTAGAGATCATCATATAATTATTATGAAACACCAGAAACAACATATTATATATGACAATATTTCTAAATATTGTAATGATCCATAAGGGCTTTTTGTGACTGATGTTGTAGCCTGATGTTACTGTTCCTTTAAGAGACGCTGTGGCTGGTTGAGGTGAAACTGGAAGTTGGAGATGTGGGTTTATCTCAGCTGTTTGTTAAACTACTCTAATAAACTGCTGTTAAGGACAAAATGTAGGTAGAAACTGGATCTTTTTTTGTGCTCCCCCTGGGTGTGTAAGTTGAGGGCTTCCAGGGGAAGCCAACAAACAGTCTGCAATTTGTGGTTTTCAGGAAGTTTATTTTATTTTGGCACATCCAGAGAAGACGCACGGCGTCGGTCATAATGTCCGATTTAAAGTTTTTCGTAGGACAATATTAAATCACGTCGGTAATGTCTGACGTGTTTTCGCAAACACTGATTAGAGCTCAGAAATGAAAGTATATGAGGCTTAATTCTTTTTTTTTATATAAATATATATAACACATTTATTGTAAATGTAAAGAGCATCACCAAGAAATGTTGGATCACCACTAAAATAAACATAATCTTAACATTTTCTCATTTTTGCCATGACAAATGCAACAGAGTTTTAGTACTTCTGTTAAACTCATGACTCGTTAATTCATTTTACAGCAGAAATAAATATACGAATATGAACAAAAAACATTTTTGTGGTTATCTGATTTTCATTAAAACAGGTAAAATGTAATGAAATAAAAATGTAAATATTCACATGGGCTGAAATATATTTTTACTAATTTTGGCTCATCTTCACTTCCTGTCCGATGCATCCGTTTTTGTAGCGAGGCAGTGGAAACACTTTATCTTACTCTAACACAGAAGTCAGACAAACTTGCAGAAAATAAGTTTAATGAAAAAAAAAGACTATTGTCCATTTTCTACAGCTGGTTTTTAATATACTGTTGGCGTAGCTCTTTACATATGTGTCTTTATGTTGATCTAAATGCTTCTCTAAAATCACTGCATAAAATGATCTATTTCTTCTTGTTTTTTATTTCATGCTGAATAGCTGGATGCTTTTGATCATTTCTTTGCTGCTGGAGGAGGTCGAACAATCTCCTTTGTGTATCAGGAGTCTGAAGTCCCAGGAGAAGGTAGGATCACGCCAGGAAATAATACATTTCTGGAACCTCATTCATCAAACGTTCGTAGAAATATTCCTATATTCCCTTCTACGAATGAAATTTAGAATGTTCGTACGAACGGTCAAAATCCTGATTTATGAAACATGCCTCACGTACGCATGTTCTTCCACAATCATCTGATGATAAATCCCACCTGTGCGCACTCAGGTGCTCGTGTCAGTTCACCGTCATTCACATACAGAAACGCCCTCAATTAACCATTTTTGGTCACACCACGTCCTCAGCTCGGGAGGGGATTCCCATAGTTCCTCCTGGGAAAAAACAAAAGAAACTTTATTGACAGCGAGATTGAAGCACTGGCTGCTGAAGTGCAAAAGAACCAAACAAGATGCAGAGGTTGTAAACACGATCGGGACAGGGGAGAGGTCCCCGACTGAAATAAATAAAACATTGAAAATGATAAATGGAAGAGTAATGGGTTGTTGTTTACATTTAAGGAGTTGTCTGACACTGCAGCCTCTTCTGAGCTGTCATTACGTCTGGTTACCTTGACAACGTGTGTATGATCAGAGGGTCCCAAATCACAGCGCAGCTCCAGAAGGATATCCTTCAGGAATCGGATCAGTGCGCTGCACTCATGGAAGACCCGTTCCCTCCGGAGTGCATGCTCTGTCAAATCCTCCAATAATGATAATAATAATAAGAAATGATCTTTTATATAGCGCTTCTCAAGCAAAATCACAAGACGTTTCACAAGGACAAAAAAAGTAATCACATAATTAAATAAATAATAAATAAATAAATTCAACATTATTAATAACATAAAAATGGGAAGAGTAAAAATAGGGCTCGTGATCGTGTAATCATCGGCCGCCATGTTGGAAGCCTCGTTACTTGTTTATCGTAACTTCAGACAACAGCGCGCTCAGTCTTGTGGCTTCATTTAATCTATTAATCATTTGATTGCTTATTATTCACCCATGATAAATTGTTGCTGTGTTGTGAGGTGCAACAGCGCAACAACATTATCATGATCGCCAGTGGAAAAAAGGTAAAAAACGGGCTAACTTTTCACTGTTTCCCTGCTTGGATGCATAACCTGGAATCGCAGCTGTAAAGGCTCTCCAGAGTATCCCGGCCTTGAGAGTCTATTCTTTGCATTTTCATTCTGGTAAGTTACAGATGATAAAAAAATTTCATAATGATCAATGTCAAAAATTATTTAAAATTATCAAATAATGTAGAAAATATATTTTAAGTTCAGCCCTGGCCTTTTTACGCTATTCCTTAATTAACTACTTTCAATAAAGAACTCATAAAAACTTAAATACAGTACTTTATTTATGTCTTTATTTTACTAGGGCTGAATGATTTCAGGAAACAATTGAATTGCGATCATAGTTTTAGCAGAAATTGCGATTTCAGTTCACGATTTTCTTCAAATCAGGGTTCAGCAACTTACCCAAGGGACTGAGTGAGGGACAGAAAGTCAGCAGCAGAGACAGACAGCCACAGCCATCTTTAATATCAGCTTTAGCAGCGCTACGAAAGCTAAAAAAATGGAAAAATTACCAAATGTGCAGCTCTGTCAGCTGAAGAATTGGGCTCAGTTCCCGTAACAAATTTAGCAAACCACTTTTTTTTTTATCAGACTTGTTAAAACCAAATTATTCTTTTGGGACAATTTCCTCTGCCTCTCCTTGCTGCGACATCTGGTTTAAATCATGTGGATGTGGTGTTTGTTTAGGTTTGAGAAGGGCGGGCTTGGTGACCAAGCAGGCCTGGGTCTGTGTTTTTGATTGGTTGGGAGTACGTAATGACCCTAGTATTAAAGAGACCATGTGAAGTTTTAACCGTTAATCTCTGGAAATATCCATCAAAATGTTATTGAAAATGAATTAAATGATGCCCTGTTGTTGAAAAATATTGGTGGCTTCGTAACATATAACCATAAAAATCGGGTCTAAAACACATGGGAGCGGGTCTGTTTGTGAGTGACGCCATATTGGATGCCATGTTTCCTTCTACGGGAGCCCGTGAGAACAAAGTGCATTTACTGATTTGTAACAAATAGTTACAAAACTTTCACCATTCATAAACATTGTTTTACACATTTACCTCTACACTTGCTGCCAGTGATGAAAGGGGGTCTGATGTAATTTGCTGGAGATTGCACTCCCAGGGACTTTTGACACTAATGGCCATCCGTTGCTTTCGTGAACCGTTTGATGCACCACCCTCAGCTCCACCTCTTTGCCCATTTTGGGATTTTTCAGTAGTGACAACACGAATTACACAAATTACAAGGCCAAGACAGAAGTGGAAGGAACCGACTCCTTTTGGCATCAGCTAGGCCTACCGAGAGAGGCGGGCTTTATTCGTCCATCATTATTTATACAGTCAATAACTTGAACACAAAAACTTGCTTGCAATGATTTAGGTATGTACTGCCCCCTATCGCCAGGGAAAATACACACAGTTACTTTTATAAAAGGAAAGGAAACTTTTATTTTAAACATTTTTATCAACCCGTTTTTTTCTATCGCACCACATGTCTATCGATAGATATCATTATTGAATTATTGTCCAGCCCTTCTATGAGTGAGGCTTCCAGTAAAGTTATAACAAGCGGTACATTTATAACTCAGTTTTCGTCTCATACAAATCTGCTTTTGTTTTTCAGAATGTGGGCGCACATATCTTGGGCCAACCAAAGATGGAAAAAAACAGAGGCTGTTCTTAGCTAACTTAGCTGAGACATGCCTCACAGGCATTTGCTGTGTTTTCACACGAACAAAAACAGACGTTCCTGTGAATCCAGAAAAAATACACCAGGTAAGTTAAGTTAATGTTTGTAATGTAGCAACTGCCTCACTCTGACTAGACCGCTTACCTTGCTCTATATACTTGTTTTTTATAGAACTAACTGATCAAAATCTGTGTGTCTTATTATATAAACTTATATTATTGTTTTTATGTTAGCTAAAGCTGTAATGAAACTGCTAAAGGTGACAGAAAACCCCAAAATTTACAAGATGTAAAAAGTCTGGACACACCTGACCTGCTCGTCCATTTGGAATGAGTATCTGTGTCCGTATGTCAGACTGGAACAGTGTCTGGATGCAACAGCAAGTTTCACAGCATTTATGGAGACTGCAGACATTAGTGATGTAGACACAAACACAAGGTATAAAAACAGTTAAGAGGAGGGGATATAAACTGTCTAAAATCATATGCTCATGAATATTAAAAACCAAAGGGACTTTAAAATCCTTCAGGGTCTCAGCATTCCTGTTATTCACAAATGGTTCCATTATTTGGGGAAAAGACAGAAAAGGCCCTTTCACCTTGATGA
The DNA here is from genome assembly GCA_006937985.1 of Aphyosemion australe. Classification (NCBI taxonomy): domain Eukaryota; kingdom Metazoa; phylum Chordata; class Actinopteri; order Cyprinodontiformes; family Nothobranchiidae; genus Aphyosemion; species Aphyosemion australe. The sequence goes on from SSNS01001132.1 coordinate 27,409, forward strand.
GTTCTATGGAGATCCAGCAACAATTGGTGTCCTGACCTCCAGCTGTTCCCAGGAACATGCCCAAACAACAGTTTAATCAAACAGGGATGAGCTTGACCATGTAGATATTTAAAAACTAAAACTAGGGATGTTCTGATCACATTTCTTTACTCCCGATCCGAGTCAGAGTCATTTGATACCGAGTCCTGATCGGATACTCCACCAATGCATTAAATTAAGAAGAAAAAAGGAGAACACATCTAAGTTTTTTATTATCATTTATGCGTTTCTTTCTTTCTGTAATTATGTGATTTCCTTAGTTTATCTGCCAGAAAAAACCACTCACTTAGGAAGTGCAATAAGAAAAGTGTTATGAATATATTTTAAAGTAGCCTCGTCGCTCATATTTCAAATCATTTACTCAGGGCGACAGGGCAGGCACTGCACATGACGGCCGGAAGCAGAGCAGGCCCACTCTTTTCTACAAGACACCTGTAGTGCTGCTTCTGGAAAGTTGGGACGAGAAAGCATCTCGTACCACGACTCAAGACTGCAAAACCAGAATGTTTGCAACAAGACATACAGTGTGATAAATTCTGCTATCTTTAGGCAACATGTCTTTGTTTTTTAACATAATTTTCAGTGTTGGCCTGCTCTGTTTGAACCAGCTGCTATCAGCGCATCTAATAAGTCTAACCAGTCGTATAGTGAGTTACAGTCGTCCAGTCTAAAAGTCATGAAGTATTAATCACTATTTAAGAGCAGTGTAAGGAAAGTAGGGTTTAATTTAGCTAAATAGACTATAAGGCTATGTTCACACTGCAGGCAAAGACCTGCCTGTGACCCTTATCTGATTTTTTTTGTGACAGTCTGAACAGCACAGATCCAATTTTTCCTAATCCGATCCAGGTCGTTTCAATGTGTAATACTGATTCCGACAAATGTGCATTTTTTTGAAAGCGATTGCAGTCTGAACGGTCATGTCGCATTAAATCCACCTCCTACGTCACTGATCAGCGGAGGTGAGCGTCGTGTCAGGGCGTTCCTGAGGAGGAACGCTGAAGAGAAGCGCTGACAGAAGGACTCAGGGTCAAGTTTTGGAATTAAAAATACAAGAAAGTATGAGAGTGGGAGGTGCTGCTGGAGCGAAGCATCTCTCCGGTCTCCGTGACAGTAACAATACCGGAACATTTTCAGGGAATTCTAACTCGTGAAGATGGCGGGAATAAGGAGTAAAATAGTTGATAGTTTTTAAAATAGTTTCCAGCCCAAAACGAGAGACTTGACAGGTGTGATACTGAAATTGTGGCTGAACTGTCAGTGAAGACTTTCACATCACAACTCCACCTCCCCTGGTTCTGACTGTGACTTCCTGTCTTCTGCGCATGCGGGTCGCTTTGGGGTCGTGAAGCGTTCACACTGGAGAGTGTTTGATGTCTCATTTCAGTTATAATGTGAACAGCCACAACAGCCACCGGTGTAAGGTCACAGCAAAACAGCATGGAGGAAGGTGCTCTAACCACTAACCCACCTAAGACACGTGTCCTGTGCTGGCCATTACGTGTGTCTTTGTGGACAGGACTCATGGTTTTTACGGCGGTGTTTTGTCCCCAACGCAGAATTAATTTATCCAGAATATCCACCCTGGTACCGGTGGAGGTTTAAAGCAGTCGTCTGTGACATGAAGGTCACATTCTCACCTGCAGCATAAAACCAACCACTCTATACTCACAACTAGGAGAAAGAGGGTTTCAGATGCGAGACTAGCTTCAGGGGAGGAGCAGGGCCTGACGACGCACTTAGTTTCCATCCTTGTATCTGCAGGTCTTTACCTCAGAATCTGAAAGTATGCAGCTGAGACAGGAAAATGCATGAATGCAGCCAAAAACGGGTTTAGGGTATTTTTCATGAGGAAATAACAATATCACATGGTAAAAAACTCCAAAAAGTGGATTTTCCATCATCTGGCCCCTTTAATACCATTATCCCAGAACACATCAAGAAAGAAAAGCAGTTCTGCAACAAAATTCACTGTGTCGCTGAACAGAGTAGGTGTGCAGAAAAGAAAACCCATCTGCTAAAGGGTAAAAGGCTTCTGACTAGGATGCAGATCAGATGTGACTGAAGCTAAAGCTGATTCTTATGTATTCTGAAACCCAATTTTTTCCATTTAATTTTGTCTGAATACCTTTTAGGAAACGTTTTTCTCAACTATTGATACCAGAGACGACCGCTTGAAAGGGTTAAAGGATGCCAACAGTTTTCTGCTGCTGGCTGTTGAAGCACAGGAAGATTGGGGTGCCGTAGGCACGTCAGTACAGGGAGACGAGATCAAACGGAACTTCCTGGAGGAATACGAGATCAAACGGAACTTCCTGGATGAATTCAAAGGATTTTTACAGTCTCTCAATGGTAGGGGTTTTTGTTTTGTGTCTGTTCTTTTACTTCTTGTCACCTAAAAACATTTCTGCATTATTTAATCTTTTAAAGGAACATTCTGTTTAGTAAATATTAGACAACTTTTTCAAAACTGGATTTTAACTTAAGTCTTTTGCATCATTTTTTGTGCATCAGACCTCCAGGCGAGAGAGGAGAGCTGTGTTCATCTGACTACAGTCACAGATTTTGACTTTTCTAAACTATCTAGTCCTAAGGACATCAGAGCTGCAGCTTCTAAACCGCAGATGGTTGAAAAAATGAAAGAAATACTGAACCAATGGGTCGACCAAATTCTGACGGTGAGTGGACATAAGAGTTAACAGCTGACTCACCTGTATCAGTCTGATGTTACCTGTTAATGTGCAGGCCTTGGTGAGCCACGGGCTAAACATACATGGGCAGAAGGTTTGTAATGGTAAAGGTTAAAATGAATGATGAGAAACATACTGGTGGCAATGGACATTTTTAAAAATATTTGGGATGTCAGATAAAAATACAAGTGAAGAATAAAACTTTATTAATGACACCCTGAGTATTTTTAGAGGATCAGCTTGTTTATTAGCCTGGCAAGCCATCCTATATATGTGTATATATAGTCTGGCCACGAACCATTGACGGCTCTCAGTCGTGAGGCGGGATCTACGGTTGTCTTTCAAAATGTCAGCACGCAATTGGATAGCGCTAGGACCAATCAGAGTAACGAACAACATGACGTAATCACAGCGACGGAAAAGCGGGAGGCTTTAATAGCGTCTAACATCAATGATTTCTGTCGTTTTTGTATGAAAAACACGCGAATATCAGGTGTGCTGGGACATTGCACTACTTTGTTTGATAAAAATAAGAAGCCGCTAAGTATAGCCGACAGACTTACGCACGTTGGAGTCTAAATAATCCAATGTTGATGACAAAGCCGTTTCAAACGAACGTGTTTTCCGAGTTGCCGCCATGTTCCTTGGGTTTGCGGCCGCAGCGCTGACGTCATCGGCTACTCCCGCTCTGTGATTGGCCCATGATATAGAGCGCTGTGATTGGCCCAACCAAAACTATAGCGAGTTGTGATTGGATAGACACAGCAGTGGTTTAGGCTGCGAGGGTTCCAATGAAGCGTGCCTAGACCAAACTCTGCAAAGCAAGAATTGGTCTAGTTCACTAGGCTACTTGTTTATGTCAGTTTGGTCAAAAATATAAACAAACACGTCAAAGCGCAGAAAGCATTTTTTGAGATTTTAAAAGAAATGTTTAATCGTATTGGTTGATTGAATGAGTCTTTGGAACTTCTTGTTCGTATCATCAGGTGCTGGAAGAGATCGATTATGAATATAGACCAAGTTACACCGTACCTCTCAGTGAGATAGAATACTGGACTGGGCTGGACATAAAGTACAGCTCCATCATCAGCCACTTGAAGAGTCCGGAGTATAAGGCAGTGGTGGATGTGCTCAGGATCCGTCGCAGCAAGACACTGAAGGTATTAACACTAGGGCTACCGTGTGTTAAACGTGTGTGTAAATATTACTTGGCAAAATGGATAATGTAATGTTTGTGTTTACTGTGCAAATGTCTTGAACAAAAGTTTCTTAACTAGTGCTGTCAAGAGATTTAAAAAATGAGATTAATTCATTATGGTCTGTAACTAATTAATCTAATCTTTTTTTTATTTCACCTCAAATTTCAAAACGGCTGAGAAAAAGTATCTTGAGGTATTTTATCATTTAAACTCCTTACATTATTGTGGCAGACATTGATATATAACAAAAACGTGGCTTTAAGAAGAAGAACAGATGCAGTCCTGGACATTTGCATTCTGCTGTTTTTGAGACTAGTGCCAAGGGCTGCCTACAAGCATTACTTTTGTCCAGCAGGTGGAATATTTCTGTGTGTTTTTTTTTTTTTTTTGTCAATCTCCAAAAGTTAGAAGATAAAAATAAAAACAAAACATCAGGGGCCTCATTAATTAAAGTTGCTGCTTACGCACAAAATGGGGTCTGAAAACTGTGTGAGTCATTTTCTGTGCAAATGTTGTGATTTATGAAGAAAAACTTGACTGGAAAATTTGGCAAATAAACAGATAAGAAAAAGCCTATTAATCACGACAATCAGCCCTTGAGGTAAACAGCGTCAATGTTGATTCATTCACTTTTTCATGTAGAAGTGGCTGGAAAAGGAAAAGGAGATTGTACATCGTGCAAATGTGGCAAAAGACCATGCGAAATTCCTGAGCCCCCTTGAGAGCATCCTACAATCCTTCTACAGCAGTAACCCGGTACGTGCAATCAGCATCTTACCTTCTTTATGTAATATTAGATGATAATAAATTCAGTAGAATGTTTGTTACTGCCTCCAGATTCATTAGTCAGACACAGCATTCATGTTCTAGTTTCACAGATTGCTCTGCCGTTAGAAATATGCCAGCAAAAAATAATTCAAGTTCAGCCAGAGGCTACGAAAATGATTTGAATGGTGTGTAATTTCAGGCCTCAATGACTAATACTGTGCAGAGTCTCGTCAGTACCATTTACAGGATTTACTTTGAGTCACTGAACTACAAAACAGTTGAGATGTTTCCATTCTTTTGCAAAGTAAGTAACGCCTGTTTATTTTAAGAAGGAATGAAGTTGTGATTTAAAAGTTAACGATCAAAAACAGACAGAATGTAAAGGTTTACGTTTTTGTAAACGTTTTGCACGCTCGTAACTTTTCCAGGTCACATATCAGATGATCTTAGAATGCAGAGCGTATATTACTGACAAGAAAAGCTTTATATGGGACCAAGATCCTCAAGACCTCCACAGAAAAATACAGGTGAGGTACCAGCGTCAGATAACGCTGCCATCCCTGCTTCGCTTGACTACAATTAGAAGGTAGCATTTTGATACCAGCAGACAGAAACTAATGTCATTCTATTTGTATCTTGGGCAGGAATGTCTGTGCTTGTTTCAGGAATATCATTCCTGCATTCAGAAAGCAGCCTTGCCAACAATGGATAGCCCAGGGGAAAAGGCCATTGAAGCGCTGCAGTTCTTTATCGATGATGACCTCGAGGTGTTCAGAGGGAAACTTGAAAAGGTGTCATTGTTAACTTGTTACGTGTTATTTCTTTATTTGATTCAAACCCCTTTACCAAATATAAACAGACATTTCCTTTCTTTAGATCAATCAAATCATCTTAAACATAAAGACTTTTGCAACCCTTGAAAAATCAAGAATTGAAGGCATTGAGATTATAGCCAGACGATTCCAGACCGCTGCTACGAGTATAAAGAAGCAATCCGACATCCTATCCCCAGAGGGCAATGAGTTTGAAGCTGATTTTGGGAAGTTTATGGCTGAAGTCCGCTGCATTGAGGTACACATGTGGTCTGCTGCTTTTACAACCATTCAACACGCCCAGTTAGCTTCCACTTTGGTTCAGATAAAATATGTTTGACAAAAATAACTTTATTCATCTTTAAATCTTCAATGAAAAGAGCAAATATCCTTTGACTTTGGTCAAACATATAACATTACAGCAAAATCCCAAATACTTTTGTTGTTTACCACAGGAACAACTCCAGATGTTAATGAGTTCAATCTTGTCAAAGATCACCTCATCAAATGTCACGTCATCCCAAACATGCATTTCCTTCATAGAACGGTTTGTAAAATTCTTTTAATTTTAAATTTTCTACACATGTCAATAAGGAAAAACTTAATGGCTTTCTAAAAATATTTTTCATAGCTTTAAGAAGCTGAACATTCCATGTGTTGACAACAAGATTCCTGAAGCTTTGAAAGTTATTCTTCAGTATCATGACCAAAAAGTGGAGCTTGTAAAAACGGTATCCGGTTGGCTTCAACTTGTCTATCCAATAAACTTTGATAATATAGAATATTTAATTGTGACTGAAACATAAGCTTTGATGCTTTTACTTTGCCAACTTTTTTTGTAGGAATTTATCGAAGACAAGGATCATCCAATGTGTTATTATACCTTATCTTCAGTGGCGAGCAGGATTCCTTGGGTCAGGGATCTCTATAAAAGTATTGAGGAACTTATGTTATACATGAAAGTGAGTCACTCAAATAACCACAACTAAACTATAAACAAAGATACTTTATTTTTGGCTGAGTTTGTCTTCCTTTACAGGAAAACTCAGACATTTTGTCCCACCCTGATGTACAAAATCTGGTCAAATCTTACAACGACACTGTACACACGCTGAAGACGTTTGAGACTTCTGAACACCAAGAATGGATGAAGAAGGCTTCTGGTGTTACTGATGGTTGGTTTGTAGTTTTCTTTTAATATGTTAATATGAAAGATGTTGGACGATTGCTTTTAAGTCCCATGTTGATATTTACTTGCATGACTCTTGTTTAAAACAGCGTTGAACAAGCCACTGCTGATCCGTGACCCAAAGACAGGAAAGATGGTTGAGCACCTTGACCTGAAAGTAAGAGAGGTCGTTATAGAAGCAAAGTATTATTCACGAATGGGTCTGGAGATTCCAGAGGAAGCTTTAGTACTTATTCAGATGGAGAGAAGACTAAGTGGCTATTTAAGGAGATTGAAGGTACATTTTAAAGCATTTTTTATTAATTTAGTATATATGACAATAATATAATTGATATTTATGCTTTTTAATAGACTATTTTGAAAGATTTTGAATCCACATGTGAAAACATACCCACAGAGCAAAGGATCCTATTTTCTCCAGAAATAGAAGATGTAAGTAAACACAGTTGATGGTTCTTTCTGTGGAATAAAATGTGAATGTTGGTTAAATAAAAGCTTGCTTCAGGCAGTGGAAACATATTTTGCTATTGTTTATAAATGTTGATTTTTAATCCTTGTTGTCCCATAGTTCTCCTTTTGAATGATTTTATCCTGTTTATAAATCATAAGGTTGAATCTGCACTTCGCCCTGGTTCAGAACTAACCTGGTCATCCGATCTGGACGGGTTCCTCCAAAATGCTGAAGCTGCTTTGTTTAAGCTAAAAAATGACGCAAAGAAGGTAAGTTACTAAATGTCGTGGCTGAGTAAACTGTAATTTGTCATTTTTACATGAAGAAATATTTTTGTAACAGATCATACAAAAGTATTATTTAAAGTAAACTCAAAGTACGATGAACTGGATTCCTGTCCAGGGTGTCCCCAGCCTTTAAAGTGACAATGTGTAGTTTCCTGGCGATAGGGGGCAGTACATACATTTCAGGGTACTTTTTCATCATATCGCCGTGACTGTGGCTAGTTTAAAAAAAACATTACGGTAAATGTTACCTGTCGAGCAGAAAGCATGTGACCTCTGCGTGACTCCTCAGACTTTGATAGTCCTTCAGTTAATTCCATCGAGAGAACGCAATGCTGATGCTAGCTTTCTGGTGGTNGGGGCGCTTTATCTGCGCCGTTTAGCCTCACAAAAGGATTAGCCTCTGAAAGCATGGCTAATTTGCATCTCACAAACAAAGAGAAAAAATTTACAACGTCACATTACAACGGGACTAGTTTTTGTCATTCGTATCCCTGCGCCGCTCTCCGCGGATATTAAACAGCGCTTCGTATGTCAGCTGTTTCACTGCCGAATGCCGAAAACATGTCAGACTCCGTCTCATCTGATGACGAATTTCATTTTAACACTATATCAGATGAAGAAGAAACTTATTTTACTACTAGGATATCTTTATGAGCCAGAGTACACGGATGAAGAACTGCATTTGCTACACAAGACACACACATCAACACAGATTGTTGACAAAGCTACTGCAGTCTATGATCAACCATCGGTGTAAAGATGATTGCATAAATAATGCGCTAAAATGCGAAGATGATTGCATGAATACGGCAGACATAGCGGAATAAATAATTTTTTAAAAACAAAACTTACCCAGATTTCTAGTACGGCCGAACTCTTCAAAAACAGTCTTTCACTTTTCCCGAACTTTTTCCTGATGTAATCATCCTCTTTGAAGTGTGCACTGCACAAACGAAAGGTTTTGACTCGTTCCAGCCGAGTATCCTTGGAGTAGCCGATTGCTAAAAGCCACTGATGCCTTAGAGAAACGTCCTTAGCAGGAAAAGTGTCAAACCGAAAAGGTGATCCTGTAACATCCTTATTGTTACAACCCGGGAACCTGCAGGTANAGGAATCTGAAGTGGTGAGTTAACGCTACGTTTTAATTTATCATCTTTATTCTAACGTGGTGATGTTGTGGGGATTATGAAATCATGCAGAATTCCTTTCTGGTCTCATGTAAACAGAAAACATTGTTAGTGTGTCTGATGCTTGTTGGTCAGGTGATGAAACCCGATGTAGATGAGATCCAGGAGGCCATCAATGGGCTCATTTCCTCAGTGTTGGAGGTCAGCAAGGCTATTGTGTGGGAGAAGGAGTACAGCTGGGATGCCATTCAGGGCAGAGGTAATTGTCAAATGGAAATAAGATAATAAATAATAATGTGTGCATCTTAAATCAATGACCATTTAAACCTTTCAGTTCTTACCGTGTTTGCACTTAAAATCAGTGCTGATTGACAAGATGGTGCTGACGCTCATGGCTCGTCGTGTGTCGCCCGCTCGTTATGCCTTCTGCAAACTGTGCCCGCTGCTAACATATGACCGGGGGACCTTCTTGGAGTTAAATGTTACCTTCACTCCGATACTGTCATGCAGCCGGGCTGGCTATGGTCCATCAAATCCTTTACTGAGGTGCCAGCGTTCCTGAGATGTCTGTTTGTTCCATGTCGAAGAAGGAGGTGCAGTCGGAAAGCGAGGCGGAAGGCTCATAAGGCTGCAAGCTGGCATGCTCAGCTCCATGGGAGGATTTGCTATGGGCAGCATCCCTGGCAATCACCAGTTTGATCCAGCCAATCTACGTTGGAGGCCAGTTCCGTGTCTCATTCCGTTGGCGGGGGAGGGTCGGACTGTCGGCTCACGCTGTTCTCTGGTGCGGAGGCTTGTCTCCTGGAGGAGAGCGGACTGAAAAATTGCAGGCCTCAGGTGCCCCTCTGGATTACATGGCTACGGGTGCAGCTTTATCTGGTCACCCGTTTAGGGCTTGTCAATGACAGGTTGGTTTTGAGCAGGTCTCACATCACGAATGACTTTATTAGAACTCATAATTTTGACGTCTTTGGCATCGTGGAAATATGGATCCGCTAGGGGCAAGTTATCGTCCGTGCTGAACTCTTACCAGATGGGTATATTTGTTTTAAGTCCCCCAGAGCTGTAGGCAGAGAAGGTAGCTTGGCCTGGGTCATTAAGGACTGCTTTTGCTGTGACCAGATTGACTCTAACGCGTCCTTCCACAGCTTTAATAAAATTTTTTAAACTTTGGTTTATCTCCTAGATTTTTGGGGACGCTTATCTGTCGTCCACCAAAATTTAATCCAGACTTTTTGACTGATTTTGCTGACCTGCTGTCAGTTTTTATCCCAAGATTTGATTATGTTGTCATTTGCGCAAGTGTGCAATGGCAAAGGTGTAAGTAAGCATATCTGCTGAACTTTTACTCCATCTGTGAGAGTGAAATAAACTTGCGAGGGAAGCTTGTTAAAATGCGTCAACACTCAGTGCGCATCAGAAAACCGAAGTATTGCCCTAAAAAGACACGTCGGTTTTTTTAGATGCATGTAAACGCGTTAGTTGGGCTGAAGCACCCAGATAATGCGCTAGCAATCGGAATTCATTCTGCACGTAAAGGGCCAGCCAAACGGAACCGATTGGACACTCGCAAAGTTCGTTCCACGCTGTATAGTAGGTGGCAACATGCACCCTTTTGTATCGGCATTCTTCCGGTTAGCTGTTAGCAACACAAATAGTAAACAAATGCTGGCAGGAGTGAAGCAGACGAAGTTAAAACAGGCTATGCACAATGGCTAAAGGAATGAAAAACAAAAACACTGCCGCACAGTTTATTTGGTACGTATTGTACTGCTTGATGGTGTTACGCATGTTACTTTGTGTGGCGATGATATCATCAGAGGCTGCTTCCGCAGTTACCGGTATTGGCTCGATTGAGCCATTTACATGCAGATGCAGTCGGTTTCCTACCGCATTATCTGGGTGCTTCAGCACGATTAGAACCAGTTCGCCTTCAGCAAGACTAACGCATTTACATGCATTTAAAAAAACTGATGCCAGTCTATTTAGGGCAATGGTTCGGTTTTCTGATGTGTATATAAGTGACTGACTGACTGTGCTGCAAGTCTTTTTGTCTTGAAAATGTAAAAACATGTTTTTGTCTAAATTAATTCAGGCGATTTAAGGTGATTTGATAACTACATAGAAAATTTATGTCCAACCCATGTGATTGGTATCGGTATCGGTGATTTGCACTCTTGGTGATCATATTGGTGATCAGCAGCAAAAAACCTAATCGAAGCATCCCTACATGCAAATACTATTTCGCTCGCTCGCAGTACATAAATGCCTTATTTTTTTACTCAAGTTTAAAACTTCCTCCCTCCTATCACGTTGAAGTGCTCGCTGTTTGATGTGTGCATGCAGAATGCCTGTTTGTGAGTTTTGAATCTGTGTTTAGAATGAGTAATCAATGCATTTTCAAAAATGTCAAATATAAATATGCAAAAAAATATATACACAATATTAATGCGCTAACTTTGTCAACGCTAGTAGTCATCATTTGTGAAAAGACTTAGCAAAGTTGCATGAATCTCAATTGTACTGTTAAATGTATGCACACGATATACAAAACATGTAAGGCCTGTAAAAATGTCAAAACACGTACGTTTTAAAAAGAGCAATTCATATTTTTTATATTAAAACACTATTTTACAGACATATTCCTGTGCTGATTTTCCTTTTTGTTCCTGTGTTGGATGCAGAGAAAGACTATTTCTATCAGCGAGTCTTTAACAACAAAGGCATTCTGAGATTGGTGGACTTCCTAAGATCCGTATTTAGCAACAAGAACGATATCATAAAATCCGTATTTGGCAGCCTGAGCGATGACGTACCAGATGTTCTGCAGCAGTTCAACACTTTCAGTGGGCTTTGGGTCAAGGACAAGTATCCATCTATTAAGGTTTGTTTAAATTTAAAAACATAACATGTTTCATGTGGACTTTCAGTCAGTGAAATTGCTTTAACAAAAAATGATGTCATTAATCACTGTTGTCTTACAGGAATTTACGGACCGCAACCCATCCCTGTACGAGATTGAATCTTTTATCCAGCACTACATCTCATTTGAGCAAGAAATCGATGATATTGAGTCTGAGATTGCTTTTAAGCCAGTTGAACTGTCAACAGGTAAAGTAGCCATGATGTTTTTGGGTAATAAGTAACAGTTTTACTTCATCTAAAGATTTAGTTCTGATTTTTGTGTAAATTTTGACTAAATTTAGCCTATCAGCTAAAGTTGAATCAAAAGGGACAGGGTTCTCTGGGGAAATATTAGGTATTTTTCTGGTGATGTTTGTGATGCCAAATCATGACACAAACATGAATCTATAAAAGAGACAGTCACACAAAATCCACAACAGTTACACTTTCAAAATAAGACATACATGACAACCACAGAACATTAAAGTCATCGACCGTTCCCCTCAGATAATGTCTTATTTTCTCTAGATGAACATCACCCATTGTTTCCATGACCCAGTGTTCGTATGTAGGCAGATGGGAGTCTCTTGGCCAAGGAAGAGCACAAAGCAATCATATGTAGATGAATTTTATCCAAAGAAGCATCCATTATGACCACTGCAAACAAAGCGGGCAAACGGTCTTGGTGCACAGTGGTCCCACAAATCTTGGAGAATGCATTAAAAATAGACCACCAATATCTTTGTATAGTCCTGGGCAGGTCCAGAAGATGTGAAGAAGTGTGGCACGTGACCATCTGCAATGCTCGCAAGTCGAGTCCAAGTCTGGTTTAATCTTAGACAATTTGTCTTTGGACCAATGCAAACGGTGCACCACTTTGAACTGAATGACTCTGAGTCACAAGGAGATGAATAGAAAACTAAAATCTTGTCTTGTGAAAACAGGTCCTTTAAAAAATGCTCTGAAAGCTGAGATCAAAGCCTGGAAAGAACTGATTTTCAGACACCTGCAGCAGACGTACAGAAGGAAAATGATTGACACCAGTATACAGACTAATGAACAGTGGGCACAACTGTCACATCCTGTTGCTGATCTGGAAGATTTTCGGCGTTCATCAGAGGTTGTGTGTCAGCTCAGAGAGAATTACATAGACACTGAAATAACCCTGATTGCAATTAAGGTATGACCTTAATCTTTTGCATAATGAACACGACACACTTGGAATAAAACCCGACTAATACTGGAAGACTGTATTTTACAGGATGCCTATGAAATTCTGACCAAATATAAAGCAGATATAGACGAAAAGGAAAGAGAGGAAGTTCACAATCTGTGGAAACTCTTCCCAGATCTTCTGTCCAAGGCTGTTAGTATTTTTGCGTTAAGTTTTACAACATGTTCCTATGCTTATATGATTTACTGATGGATTCATGACTTTGACTTCCATAGTGGTCAGTGAGCAATGAGCTTCATCAAAAGGAGCCCGAGTTAGAAAAAACACTGACGAGATCTGTTGGTGTTTTAAAAAATGATGTCAACACGTTCATGAACCAGTATGAGCGAGTAAGTAATCTGTACATGTCGATTTCTGTGTTTCTAATAACATTGCTTGTGCTTACTGGTTTCAATGGTTTTGAATGTTAGGAAGGCCCCATGGTGGAAGGAGTTGATCCACATGTAGCTAGCCAGCAGCTCCAAAAATTTCAGGTAATAGTGTCACATTCATGTAAGACTATTCTTTAGTGAAGAGTTAATGTTTGTATGTTAATCAAACGCTTTAGGTGGTCGTTTTGTTCTGGTTTTAGGAAAATTAATTTTAATATAATTATAGCATTCTCTTGTGTGTTCGACACAATTTGAACGTCTTTTTTTAATAGAAAACTTATTTTTGTTCAGGCTGAATTTGATAACCTGTGGAAGAACTTTACCACCTACAGTGCTGGGGAGAAGCTTCTGAGGTTGCCCGTTACAGAGTTTGACAGTCTGCATCAGAAAAAGTTAGTTACAACGCAGCCAATCTATTCCACCAATACAAATCCAGATAAAACTGTGTTTAAAACTATAATAAGTTTATTATGTTTCTTTTAGAAAAGAGTTAGAACTGCTCCAGAAACTCTATGGCCTGTATGACGCTGTGATGAGCAAAATAAGCGGGTACTACAGGATCCTGTGGACACGAGTAGACATAGAAAAGATAAATGCTGAGCTTCAGGAATTTCAGAACAGGTTGAGTATTTTAGTTTTTTTACAGTTGACTGTGTGCCAGAATAGTGTTTCTGAATAGGATTGTCTGTGATTGAAGGTGTCGGAAGCTCCCTACAGCTATGAAGGAGTGGCAAGCCTTTCTTGACCTGAAGAAGACCATTGATGATTTCAATGATTTATGCCCTCTGCTCGAAATGATGACGAACAAATCTATGAATCGCAGACACTGGGATCGAATCTCAACCTTAACCGGACACCATCTTGAAGTGGAGTCCAGTACCTTTACACTGCAGGACATTATGGAAGCACATCCTTTGACCTACAAGGATGACATTGAGGTATTTCTTTTTCTGCCAATTCGCATTAACATAAAAGGATATTTCAGATTTTTTTCAGTGGGGTCATAAAAAAATGTTTGATTAACCCTCAGGCTTCACTTTAATTTACTGAACACTTGAGTCTTTAGAGGACAAAAACGTCCGCTCGTAAAAGTGGCTATAAAAATGTATACATTAGTATTTGTTTTTTCTTTTTTTTTCATAGATCTGTTTAACAACTTCAGCACTGCTCAAACATACACAAATTTCAATTATGTTGATAATTTTAACCCTTGAAATGCCAGTTTTATTACTATAAGTCATTTCTGTAATTTATGGGAAAAAACACTAAAAATTAGTTATTTAAAAAAAAAAACTTTTTGTGCATGGGGCATTTATTACAAATTATAAAACATATTTTGGGTGAGTGAAATAGATTTTTTTCAATCAGCCTTGGACATGTCAAGAATGGGTTAAAATATCACATTTTATGCTTTATTAGTTTTTGTGTAGCAACAGATTAAACCCCATTGACTTCAATACAAACCACAGCTTTTCATCCTGTAACCTCTCTGCAACAAATAATCATGCATTCTGTGATATTAGGGTTTCATTTATGATAAAAGTAGTCAAATTTGTCATTTTTACTGTTCACCAAAATCAGCCATTTTTCCATTAGTGGCAGAAGCAGAAGCTCTAAAGAAAATGTAACGTTTTCTCACAGGGGCCCACTAATGGAAAAATGACAAATTTGACTACTTTTATCATAAATGAAACCCTAATATCACCGAATGCATGATTATTTTTTGCAGAGGCTACAGGATCAAAAACTGTGGTTTGCATTGAAGTCAATGGGACATTTTTGTCCTCTAAAGTCTCAAGTGTATAGTGTTTTTTTTTTCATAGTGTTCCCATTATCTATTTTCAAAATTCCAAATGAAATTAAAAAATTTGTCGAGAGGGGTTTTGCGACAAAAAATTGTATCATATGCACAAACGCTGTTAAAATGGCGTCCAGATGAATAGGGGAAAAATGCCCAAATGGACAAAAATGTCCCTAATGAAGCCTGAGGGTTAAACTTTTATACCTTTACATGTTTTTGCTGTTTACTCAGCCTCAGCTGCTTGACCAGGGTTCTGTTGATGTGTTCCATTTAGTAACCGATGTTTTGCAACTATTAAATGAACAATTGAAAACAAATAACCATCTGATGCAAACATGACAAATTATAATAGTTTATAAAAGGCATTTGCATAAACTGTTAAATATTTGAGGTCTGAGCTTTTTGAAGGTTGAAATCTGCTCTGGAATTTTTCCATTAGTTTGATTTTTTTTCCACAAAAACCTCTGTCTGTTTCTCTAAACTGAGAATGTTCAGACTGTCGTGTACTGCTGATAACTAGCCTACTCCGTGTAACTGCACTTGAGGAAATCTAAACTATTCTATCAGTTTAGCAACATTTGCTAGTTATACATTTTCTATTTGTTTGTCTCCATCTTTCTAAATGTGCCTGTCTGCTTTTATAGGACATTTGCATATCAGCTGTGAAGGAGAAGGATATCGAGGCCAAGTTATCACAGATCAAAGAGCTGTGGTCTGGTCAGACCCTGAGCCTGATGGATTTTAAGAACAGAGGAGAACTGATGCTGAAAGGGGCAGAGACATTAGAGATCCTGACCAACCTGGAGGATAGTTTGATGGTACTGAGTTCCTTGATGACCAACAGGTAGGATAAATCTAAATGTTGAACTTTGACAACAACAACAAACTAAAATTGTTCTAAACCAAAGCTCATGAATGAGAGAAAGTCAGTAAGTCAGTTTATTTAGAAAAAAAAAACTTTAAAGAGGACCTAGAATCTAAACCAACATGTTCCTTGTTGTTGTTGAACAAGACAGCTTGGGTGGTCAACAGTAGCAAAGCTACTGTGTGTGACCTACTTTTTATGTAAATTAGAAAGTTGAAAAAGGCGAGAGAAAACCTGTTCTGAGAAAACCTTCCTTAACACGTCACTAGGGGGAGCCGCGCCTCCTCAAACCTGCATGTCTCCAGTGTCTGAGGCCTTCTGGGGAAACCAACCAATCAGCAAGCAGCTCATTATCATATGCATGTCCTGGCTGAGTGGGAGGGATCAACAGCTCTTTTCACAGCAAGGCTGGTTTAGGGGGTTTAGAATGGCCTGTATCAGGGCTCCTGGGACAGATGAAAGCCAAAAAAAAATTCTTATGCTTTTTAGAGGCTCAAAACTTTTAGATTGTTGATTAACTGCATTCTTGGTCACCTTTTAAAATAGCGTTTAAAGGGCAAGTCACACCATTGGTGGAGACTTACACACACACTTCCTGTTAGAAAAATGGACCTAAAGGAGGCGTCGCCTGGCGGAGTGAGAGAGCAACACTGAGGCAGTGATTGACAGCACTCCCCTCAACCGCCCGTGCACGCTCTCTGAGTTTCTCAGTCGGAAAACAAGTTGTCAACAAGCGAGCACACACACACACACACACACACAGCAGACTCACCACTCAGGAGAAGGGCAGAAGCTGCAGCAGGCTGGAGGACTTCCTGTCCACCGCGATCACTAGAAGAAAGGGGGGAGGAGAATGTTTTTTTAAGGAGGTGAGCGGCTCTGAGCCGTAACGTGTCACATCAGCAGGTGAGTGGCCGAGCCAGGTGGAATCCAGTCCAGCGCAGCCACATAGTACTGTAGAGAGAGCGTCACCCTGCAGCTCTACAGCCATCAGCTGTGGCTGATTCTAAAACGGTGTAGAGCAGAGTTTTAACCTGAAGATGGAGATAGAATTACGGTGTTGGGCTTAAATATTACCTTTTAAGTGAGTTGCACTAAACTGCCAAAGTAATGATGACACCTGTCTACAGCACTATTAGACACTCATCTATACAGGCTATCGCTCTTTAAGCAACATCTATGATCTTTCAAATAACTTGTGTCCTTGTCTGCTTTTTACAGGTATAGTACATACTACAAAACAGATATCCAGGATTGGGTATCCAAACTTTCAAGATCATCTGAGATTATTGAACAGTGGATTACAATTCAAAACCTGTGGATCTACTTGGAAGCTGTATTTGTTGGGGGTGACATTGCCAAAGACCTACCCCAGGTGTTGTTTATGATTTCGGTTCTTCGAATTTGAAAATTAGTTTTTGAATATTTTGAATGCTTCTCTTTTTTATCTGTTGCAGGAGGCCAAACTATTTCAAGATATTGACAAAACCTGGATCAAGATCATGCAAAAAGCTCAGAATATCCCGAATTTAGTGGAATGTTGTGTCAGTGATCCAGCTCTGGAACACCAGCTGCCAGACCTTCAGAGGCAGCTAGAGCTCTGTCAGAAATCTCTTACTGGGTAATTCAGTGTTAACAGAATTGACCTTTCGCCGAGACCCGCCCACCTTAGTTACTGTTGCTAAGTCCGACAACAAGTGGGTCAAACACTGACCAGCTCAGCAGATTGCTGCAATGGAAAGAAATAGACAGATGCGTGTCAGCAACATTTTTTGGAGCAATTCCTCCGCAATATCATCCAGATCGAGGCAAAAAGGGTTACAGTGTGCAGTGGAGGAATATATTCAAAATATAAAAATACGTGTCGGCTCTGCTGAGCGAAGCGTCGCTGGGAGTTCGGATGGAGGCGGTGGCGGGGATGCGGTGTGACCAAGAGGAGTCAAGTGGCGTGGCTGTGGAGTTAGGCTGGTTGGTTCGTGAGTAAGGTTAACTCGGGGACTGGTAGGACAGAATATGGACCAGGAGGAGCTCATGCATGAAGAACGCACGATGACTGAGCGAGTGAGAGGTGAGTGAGCCTTCTGGATAGTCTGGGAGGCGGAGCTCCGCCCAGCCGTGAGCGGGATGAGCACTCATGCTTGGCTGTTGCTGGTTGAGCTTGATGAGGAGGTTCTGACAATACGCAACGAAGCAGACACGACTACTCTAATGCTTAGCTTCACCGTCTTGTTTGAAGTTGTCGGACAGTAACAGTTGCTATGATGTGTGATTGGACAATAGCCGTTTTAGTGGCGGGGCTGGCGAAAAGCTAATTGGTCTGAACATTTTTAACATCTCCAATAAACAAGATCAGGTTGAAGAAAATACTCCTTGTTTCTGCCAGGATGTTCAGCAGTGTTTGTTATGTATTCTGAATTTAACAGTTATCTCGAGAAAAAAAGGCTCCTGTTTCCACGATTCTTCTTTGTGTCTGATCCGGCTCTTTTGGAAATTCTTGGACAAGCCAGTGATTCTCACACAATTCAGGTAAGACACCGCCTATGAATGTCTAAAAACAAGAAATTTAATAAATAAAACTATCAATGGGTTATTATTTTTCAAAACCACAATTTTTGGTCATGTGTTTCAGTCACATCTTCTCAAAGTGTTTGACAATGTCAGTGAAGTGGAGTTTCATCCATCAGAGTATGATAAGATTTTGGCTGTTATCTCACAAGAAGGGGAACGCCTACGGGTATGTAAAATACAACATGCAGTAATAAAGTTATAGAGCAACATTTAGTTTTTACATAATTAAATGTAATGAAAAATGACGCAGCAGCTCTAAATTAAAAATAAAAGCAAATAGGAATCTCACGTTTGAATATAACAGTATTGTAAGTGCTTAGCTGCATTCATTCTTCTGTTAAGGAAATCCTAACAAGAATTTGTGGGGTAAACACGGATAAATTAGCTACTTTAAAATCTTAAATGAGTCTAAATATTTCATCTCTTATTAATGTGTGTCTGTGGTTTCAGCTGAACAAACCTGTCATGGCACAGGGACCAGTGGAGCACTGGCTTGGACAACTGTTGGTGGAACAACAGGCCTCATTGCACGCTGTCATCGCAGCCTCCCATGGGATCATAAACAGTGACGATTTTAATCTTCTGTCTTTCCTCAGAACGTATCAAGCACAGGTCAGAATATTTTAACTGGCTCATTTAAAATGTCATGCTGGTGACAGCCTAATATGCATCTGGCTAACAGTTTAACCACGATGTTTTATTAGATAAATTTCTTCACTGATTGACTTGTACTCCATTTCTGTACCAAGGAATGTCACTCTTCCTTCTGAAACATATAGGACCTTTTTTCACCTAAAGATCTATTTTCTTTTCATATAAAGGACAAACATGCTTATTTACATTGTGGGTTTTTAGGTAGAGGTATGAATTCAGAACACTAATGATTTTAAGGTTTTTTAACAAACCTTTTTGGATAAAAGGTTCCATGCAAAATGGTGGAGTGTGATCTTGTATCTCAATTTGGTTTTTTCGTTTATCACGACTTTGTTCAGCTGTGGTCTTTTCTCTAAAGTTCCCAAAAGCCTGTAGGATGACTACTGTTGTTACCACTGAAGTGTTGGAAGATAAAGTTTGGGATTTTAACAAGAACTTGATATGTTAGTCAGTTTTATGGTCTTTACAGTATGAATCTTTTGGTGCATTGTATGTTTTTTTTTTTACCATTAGGTGGGCTTGCTTGGAATCCAGATGCTTTGGACAGGAGATGCCGAAGATGCCCTGCGTCATGCGAAAACTCACAAAGAAGCTATGCCGTATACCCAAAAGAGGTTTCTCAGTCTACTTGATGTGCTTGTCAAACAAACCACCCATGACCTTAGCAAGTTTGACAGAGTCAAATATGAGACACTTGTCACAATTCACGTGCACCAGAGTGACATTTTTAATGACCTCGTAAGTTCTTTGAAACATTTTACTAACTTGAGGTCATTCAGTAACGGTTTTGTCAGCATTTGGATGTAATTGCCACTTTTTTATGTATTTCCTGTTGACCCAAGGTAAAGAAGCGCATAACACGTGTTGACGACTTTGAATGGCTGAAGCAGAGCAGATTCTATTACTCGGAGTGTCTGGACAAAGTCACCGTGTCAATTACCAATGTTGACTTCATTTATCAGAATGAGTTCCTGGGCTGCACTGATCGTCTGGTCATCACACCTCTGACTGACAGGCA
>SSNS01001133.1:12145-35863 GCA_006937985.1 Aphyosemion australe
GCTCTGATATCTTCTATAACTCTTTAGGTCAGCACACATCATGGTACAGTTCTACGTGGAGAAACGTCTGGACAGTAGGGGTGGGCGATGCGGACATTTATGGCTCTATTAAATCCATTTCATCTTGCCACTTACCAGATTTCTGTTATTGGCATGAGCAATGTGTTATCTGGTATTTCCTAAATTTAAGGAGCAATTGGAGCACTTCCTGAAGGCAAGGATGGCGTTTGCCGTGCTGTTAACGCTCAGACTCAGACGATGGATGAATCACAAGCTAGAGACTTTGGCTGCGGTTCCAGCCTTGGCACGCAAAATGGATATCACCATGGGAAAAGTTACTGCGTGGTACGGACATCTTTAAACCTCATTATTTGGCCGTTTGGAGGAGGTGAGGCCAGCAGAGACTTAAAGCAGATAGAAAACATACTGTATGTCTGTTCCAAAACAAATCATCATATCTGTATCTGGCGCCCTGGTGAAGGCCATGGAACCGTCTAGGAGTCAACGCACCCTCCATCCCCCAGAACCTCCCTCACACCTCAGAGCAGCAGGGAACGATGTGCGTCACTGATGCTGCACACTGGAGTCTCTCTGTGGCACTCGGGGTCCCAGCCCCCACCTTGAATCCCAGTCCTGATCTCATGTTGTGACTGTCTGAAGCTTGTGCGATGCAAATCATCAGCAAATGTGTTCCACACAGCTGGTCCTGTGAGATCACGAAATAACAGGAGAATCGCAAGATCACGCGTGATTTTGTCATGTCACGTGAGAACAAGCGAGGAGAAAGATGGCAGCATGTCCAAAAAGGTCTGTGGTCTATTTTCTGTTCTGTTTACCTTGGTTACAGAGGTTTCACAGGTAATGTCGTAATTACTATGGAAGAAACACAGTCTCACCAGAATATGACTTTTATTTTTTTTAGAATTTATGACAGAATTTTTATTCTGAAATTATGTATTTGAATTTTTTAACTTAAAGGTGAAGCGGACGATGTTTCTGAGTTTCAGGAAAGAACCGCCCTCTCCACGTTGCGCAACACTCTACCAGCACCTGTTTACAAGCTGTAATGTGTAATGATGAGGCCGTAAAAATAGCACGCCGAACGTTAGCTTACCTCTCGAGCAGAAAACCAGCAACAGCGGCGGGGGAGCGGACAGGACCATGTTTGCTGTGAAAACTAACCCAGGATTGGCTTCACCAGAAACTGACAGTTATGCGGACCAATGGTTTAGAAGATCCACCCGGAAGAAAAAGATCGAATGCGTCACCTTTAAAGTTCACCAGAAAAAATTCATCTGTAAAAATTCAACAACAACTGAGGCGACCTGCTGGTGACCCAAGCCAAAGCAATGTCACTCAATTGAGTTGACAACTCACTGGTGTCACATGATCAGAGAAGCTCAATCTGATTGGCTAAAAGCCTCTCGACTCAATTGCGTGACAATTAGTTTGGCTTGAGTCACCAGGAGGTCGCCTCAGTTGTTGAATTTTTGATGTTGAATTTTTACAAATGAACTATTTTCTTGGAACTTGGAGTGATGGTAACTTCTGCTATAATAGCACAAACAATAAAGTTCAGGGCTTCTGTGGTGTACGTCAGTATTTGTTCTAAAACGCTCCACCTGTGAGAGTAAAACTGTTCAGCTTGTTGTCGTCACTCAGACATCAACTCTGATTGTTCTACAGCTGGACAGGACATGAACAAAAGTCTTTGTTCTAAGCTAAAAAGTTGGTTTTCACCATAAAAATGCAACACTATAGCTAGCATACTAAACTGTTATACGGTTATGTACAGTAGGTGCGTTATGTTTGGACTTATGGCAGAAAAGGTGCCAACAACGGGTCAGACAGGAAGGAGGTAACTTTTATGGATTTTTGACAATATTCGTTAAGTCCGATGTTCCACCATTTTTCGCTAGGGGGAGCCTGAAGAAAAATCCTAAGAATTGTTTTTATATATTTATTTTTAAAATGTAGCTAGCTTTAGCAGCTTTTTCCAATAACGCTATAACGGAAACCTGTATTTGCGTCAGCTACAGGGTTCTGATTTAGTGAAAAACACAGAAATTATAAATAAACTAAGTCAGTGGTTCTCAATCTGGGGTCCGTGACCCCCCGAGGGGGGTTACCAAGACTATATTTGTAAAAATTGCAGTTTTAAATCCCAGTAACACACCCAGTAGTAAAATTCAAACTTTGTCTATGAGTCAAGACTCTGTATGTTGGTATAAAGTTTGTCATTTTTAACGTATATATGTGGGTAGGAGTTGGTGTTGGGGTCCTCGGCTTGGCTTGGACCCAGGCAAGAGGGTCCTTAAGGAAAGGAAGTCATGACACAATCATAGATAAATGACCTCATGCTTCTCACACTTCTGAGGTCTTTTCCATAAGAGAAAAATTAGCATCATGCTGAACACGAAAAGAGCGAAAGTTCTTTAAAGAAGCACCTGTGGCTAAAACTTCTGCAGGTTTGAGGAGAGACTGACATTAAACGTGTCCTTCCAGCTCAGAGAGCTAAAGGTGTCAGACATCTCTGATCGTGTGGTTCAATCATACCTAAACTCTAAACTTCCACCCTGACCAGTTCTTTTTATTTGCACTTAGCAGGAGACATAAAGGGAAATTAGGCAGGAAAGAGCTTTTTAAACCCTGAACCTTTTCTTCACGCAAGATTAAATCAAAACAATTAGCAAGATTTTTGGAAAAGTTGGCATCTCTCTCTGTGTAAAGGAACTTCCTAAGATATTCATTACTTTTTAATTACTCCTGAGGACAAAAAAAGGTAAAAACAACAAAGCTGTGCTGTGAGTTTTTAATACGAAGGACTAACGCGACATATAAGCCGTACTGGAGGAGATAAAGATGGACTAAATGTTTCACGGCGTTGCGAAGAGCTGAAGAAGAGAAATAACAGCGAAATTGAAAATGTCAGGGCTCTAAGTGTTGAAACTAATCAGACGAGCTGTCATTATAAAGGCAAGGTTAATAGCAGCTGACAGAATCACCTTCAGCAGACACCGAGATAAGAACAGGGCTTTTATTAGCCGTGCTGGAGCAGACACACACACACACACACACACACACACACACACACACACACACACACACACACACACACACACACACACACACACACACACACACAGATATACAAACACTCTGGCTGAGGATCAATGTGGAGGTGGTGCTGCGGTCGTATGTGGACCCTCAGATAGCTCCATTCAGCGGGGAAGGATATACAAGTCGCGCAGCATCCTCGACACCCACACAAAACCCGTCTTTGTTCCGCCATCACCTGGGCCAGATTTATGGCGTCCAATTACAAACCACGATGCTAACAATATTCCCCATTAGCCTATCAAATGCTTTAGTGGTTGTTCCTTCAAAGGGTTATCTGGCCTTTCAGCAGGGGCGGAACCAATTTACGGCACCCCAAGAAGATCTGAACAAAGGCCTCCCTGGTTCTGCTTTTTGTTTTACGGCGTTGCTCCCAAAGACAGGTAATTAACAGGCAAGGAGTTTGTGGTTAATTTGTGAGATAATTATCTAAATTAAACCGCCTTTCGTCAGGCCTCCGCCGTGCTCTCGCGCTCGCCTGCGTGCAATCTCCGTCGTTTGATGAGGGTGGTCACGGCATTGTTTCGCTGCAGAAACAAAACCAGTAATGACATGTTCTTCTTTCTTTCCTTTTGTTTTCATCTGCTTTTGTTTGGCTTTTCTTTGTTTTCACGGAGAAAAGAAGTAAATGAAGAGGGTAAAGAAGCAAACAGCACCAGATAAAGGACTGGAATGAGTCTACTTGGACTTGACCAGAATGCAGCCATCTGATCCGCTCCAGCTCCGACTAGCAGGACTCATCAGTGAGGTTGGTGTGTTGCTGAAGAAGAGCTTGCTCAGGAGACCAGAGCACTGAGGCAGGAAACCTTAAAGCGGGCTGTAGGAGCAGCAACCGGCTGTGATTCAAGTGGGACTGTTGAAGCTGCGGTCCCCATTGATTTGTAGCACCTTGTTGAAAACGCTTACATACTTTTTACTTGATGAGGACCTCTCTGGCTCATGAGACAGAAGGGTTCTGCCTTTAGCTTGAAGGTGTCTGGCTAAAAGCCTCTCTGACAGGAGAGTGACCAAACGTACCTGAGTTTAGATGAGACTTCACTGCAGATTCACCATGTGGCAAAAATACCCCAACCCAACAATCAAGAACTACGAGAACATAAGGGATGATTTTCAAATGTTAAAACTCTCGTTCACTTGTTCTTTTCCATAAATCTGCTTTGGTCTCAAGAATGACAGAATGTCTTCTGAGTCGTTTTCTGGCGCTCCTGTTTCAGGGGGTAGAGGTTTGTCAGAGGAGAACTGGGTGGAAAATGAGTGGATTTTGAGTCTTGCTCATTGTTTCTGGCTAGCTAACAGCAACATGACTCTTCCGCTGCCTTCATTCGCTCTTTTTTTGTGTGTAAAAAATGCAACATTGATCTCCACCATGTTGTGGAGTTGCTAATGGTTAGCTTCTACCAGTCTGCTCTCGCCTCTCGTGGGTGGTGGTCCCAAACCAAGGTGGAGGTGAGGGGTTTCCCTTCTGTTTCCTTTGGTAACAAGTGAAGACTTTAAAAAAGAAAAACATGATGTTGGAATCTCACAGAACTGGCTTAATTCATGTGAAGATTTTAAGGACTAATATCAGTTTCTGATCCTTGCCTAGTTCTGACCCACTGTTATTGCTTTAGCCTGATTCTAACTGATGTTAAATGTGTAACAGTACATGTATTCAGATTTGGATTTTTGGCAACAGAACCTTCGGTACACCATACACGTGTACCAAATCCCCACACAGACATGTTGCACACATTAGCCAGCAACACATGTGGCTTTGTCCAAATTCAGGGTTGTATCCTTCTAAGGACCCAGCTGAACCAGTCCATTTAGACTGGTACTGGTACCAGACACCAAGTACTGTTTTTCATGTACTTTTTTATCCCCTTGGGGAAACTTTTTCTTGGCATTTGACCCATCCTTACATTGGTAAGGAGCAGTGGACTGCAGTTTGTATCACGCCCAGGGGGCAGCTTTTGGGTTCAGCATCATGCCCAAGGGTGCTTCAGCATGTGGCCTGCCGGGACCAGGGATCTATCCCATGACCCGCTCTATTCATTCAGCCACAGCTGCTCACCTACTTCACCCATGTACTTCGTTGACTGTGAAGACTGGAAGTGGACAACTGTAACATTGGACGGTCTTATGCCCTGATGCCTACCAACCATGACAAAGCTAAAGAAAAGTTATAAACTCAGCAGTAATATGAGCTGCCTCTGTCCCTAGCAAGAGGATGTTTTCTACTGCCAGAGTCATTGTGACTGCAACAGATCTGTCCTTTCAGCAGAGAATTTGGAAAGATATTTCTAGCAAAAACATGAAGGTTGAATGAACCTGAACAAGGATACAAGCTGGATGTCTTAATGTTGCACTTAAGGAAATACAGAAAGTACTTTAACTGAAAAACGTTTTTTTTCCTCTTTGTTTGCTCACTGTACCAAAAATGAACCAAACCGTTAAATTAAACCAAGGTATGCATCGAACCGGGATTTTAGGCATGCCGTTAAACTACATTCCCCATACTGGTACCTATATTTAGCCGAATACAACTTAAAAACAGCATGATTAACTCAAACATTGTGATTCTGGAAGGAAAATGCGAATACACAAGACCTGCTATAGTAAATGTGATTTATGGTGAGTTCATGGGCTCAAAATAAATTCTAATTTTTGGTTTTCAGATTGTTGTTTGAGGCATTAATGCTGAATACTGTACGATTACGATCACCAGATGATATTTGGTGCATCTCTAGTTAGAACTGCTGCAGAAATGATAAAAATAAAAATCAAATGTTTGAAAAAGGCAGAATTACCCCCCCCCCCTCCCACAAAATAACATAATAAACGATGAATCCTATTTCTAATTGAATGTAAAGAAATGAATAAACCAATCAGATCTCTCTCTAGACTCCTCCCAAACAAAGTTTACAGTTGAATTCACTAGACCGGGGCATTTCCAGCTTCTTTTCAAATCTTATATATGATAATTTGCATAAAAATGCGGTGATGGAAACCCGGCGAGTGCGTCTGTCTTAACTCTCTCCATCCCCATCCATCCTTCCTCCGCTGCTCTCTCTCTCTCTCTACTGTATAAAGGAGGGATGATCGCTCCCTGTCACATCTGTTGGCACGTTGCCATCAAGCCCTGACAGGAAAATAACACTCTTCAGGGAAAATAATACACTCGTTGTGCCGTCGGCGCTCCCAGACACATGCCTCGCTCGGTGTGTGTGTGTGTGTGTGTGTCTAAAAGCCCTTGCTGTTGCTGTCAACCTGAGTACAAAGGATCACTTTATATGATTAGTATGCATCTCTGAAAAACATACTGAACAAAAAGCCCAGCCCCGAATGCTGCTCCACGCCAATTAATGGATTAAGAAATTATTTTGAGGCGAGGCTTGTTGTGAGACAGCTATGATACGTGGCTGGAGAGGCATCCTTCCTGTGGTTATTGCCAGCTTTAAGGCCTGGCTGCAGCTGGATCCTACGTCAGCAGCATATACGAGCACACGTTTGTCTTTAAGGTAAAAATATATCCCTTTGCTCTATTTAAAGCAACAGGTTGATACTAAACACCCTCTGGCAGCCATAGCAGAGGCTTTTTACTGAGCAGATTCAAACAGACAACCTTCCACTGCTCTCCAGCAAGAGTCATCACAGCTGAGTTCAGAGGACAAAAGCATGTGTGGTTCAGCAGTTAACCCCGAGCTGACAGCACCCTGAACCCGCCCTGGCCCGCCGCTCACCCACCTCTCAGCCCCGTGTTAAGAGCTGCAGTTAGAGATTTGGGAAAAAGCTGAAAATGGAGATTGAAATGGACTTGGCCCCAGAATGACATCTGATTTGTTACTTTGTGGTGGTTTAGTTCAAGTGTGCATCTTTCCTCAGAGGGACGTAATCAGGCCCTGGGCTTATGGCAGTGGTGTGAGATGTGTAGTGGGTTTTACATTTACAAATACAGTCTGTGGTGCAATTACCATCTTTGTAGAAAAATATGCTAGAAGAGCAGAAAATCTCTGTTTGCCTGCATAAAATAAAGAAATAAAGTATTTTCTTTGATGATTTTGTCTAAACCATCTCATTCACTCATTATTTCAGTTAATTTGAGGTCTCCAGTATGACTGGATGCCTCGTGAGCCTCTGACAAATATCTAACCCCTGAAACAGGGGTTAGATATTTGTCAGAGGAGGGGTGGTGGTAAATAACATGACAACATGTCTTACTCATTAATATTCATGATATGCAAATCCCTCACCTCTGATTGGCTACAGCAACCCGGCTCTTCCGCTGTTGCTTCTTCTTTCTTGGGTAAAAAGTCCAGCGTTGATGTTTTATCTCCACGAATAACACAAGCGTTTACGTGTTCCGCCATGTTGTAGCATGGCTAATGCTAATGGTTAGCTTCTACTTGTATAGATGCACTCTGCTCTTTCCTGGCTGCAAAATCAAAACATCCTTCCGTGGTCACGAGCCAATGTGGGCGGGGCCATGATGTTCCCTGTGATGTAGAAGAGACTGGCTTTTTCTGACCCAATCGTTTTCCCGCCTTTTTCCTTTCTGCAGCTGATGTGGTTTAAGAAAATGTTAAGATTTCTTTAAAATAGCAAGTATTAAAAGGTTTCTCAGTGAAAGAGAACTTTAAATATAAAAAATCATACTTACATAGGTTTGTGTGTGTGTGTGTGTCGGGGAAATTTTTTGAAACCAGAAATATTTACACGTCACACCAGAGCTGATCAATAAAAAAAAAAGCAAGTATAATCACAATTATTTATCACAGTTAGTCATTAAAGTGGGAAACATTGAATTTATTCTATTTCAGACACAAACAACCAGGGACAGTGGTGTGAATTATCAAAATAAAAGCATCAAGTGATGTCAGTGACACACATATGGCATCACTCTAAGGTGCACTAGACTGTTAATTATGGTCTGTGTTGACTTCAACAAAGGTTTCATTCTAAATAAAAGAATACACTTTGGTTCCTGACCAATTGTCGTGTGGTTTGTCTGATTCTGTAAAGCCTGAAATATCCAGAGGTGCACACAACAAATTAAGACAGCAGCAGTTTAATGGCGATTAGAACAGATCATGGTATAAATTATGATACATAAGTTGCTTCTTTCAAACTGAAATCAGTAAAAACTAAGAAAACAAGTTAGGATAGAAAGCAAAGAGACATTTTTATTCCATGGATGGAAAAAGCTGCTATAAAAGTTGAGAAGAGCTTCTTCAAAGGCTCAGATGTCCAATCAGAAAATGTTAAAAAAAATGGATTTGGAAACAGAAAAGTATGGTAAATATCCCTGGAAACAACACCACAGTGTGTGTTTGTGTGGTGTGAAAACTGAAGTGTGTTTTTTCACCAACATTATTCACCGTCGGTGTGTTTTGCCCTCGTTCTGCCATTTATTATAAACACAACCAGAAGAAGCTTGTGTGGTTTATGACTTAAATGGAGAGGACGTGTGCGTCGTTCAGATGGTAAGAATTAAAAAGAGCATGCTGGCAAAGAGGAACGAGACAAAACAATAAAGTTTTAGTCCATTCAAATGATTCCACCCCATCAAAAACTGGATTTGGGACATGATGGTCCAGAAGTGATCTCTTTGATCAGCTGCTATCAGAATGACCTGTTTAGGTAGAAAATGTTGCCATAAAGGCCCAATTTATAAATTTACAGCAAAAAAACAGGAAGACCTGAAGGGTTTGTGATGCTGTTGTTCTACTGAAGTAAAAAAAAACCTAAAAACAAACTCAAACAAGCAGAAACACTCAGATGAATCCAGACAAAATGTGAGAAGTTTATAGAAATGAACAGAAGCATTTGAGAAAATCAAATCAAACATGATTATAATCAAACCAGACTAGTTCTCTGCTGAGACATTCATGCTCATGTTCTGGTAAAACGACTGGATTTATTCACTGGAGTGAGCATTAGCATGCACGCCACACAGCCACATGTTTATTACCTCATTATTACGGCTGAGCATCGATAAATAAACAGCCGATCAATCAATCTGCTATTTAATAAAGCCGTTTGAGCCCAACAGCGCTGCCGTCTCGTCCCTGCACTCACGGCTGGAGCTGAAATATATTTGTGTTGTAATTAGAAACCCACTGAAAAGAGTTTCTAAATGGTATAAGTGATACGAGGCTGCTGTTCAGGCCATTATGGACCCCGAGGAGACCTTAATTCTCAACAACGTGGAAAATGGCAGCCCATTTTCCTGCGCTAATGCAAACAACATAGCTGCTCTAAAATCAATGTAATTGGCCGAAGCATTTAGCCGGGCTGGGCATCTTGTTGGTGGAGATGTGGTGATGGAGCCGTAGTTCCTTCATGGTGAGAGTGGAGGGCTGGGAGGTCTACACACAGAAGGATTTCACCTCTTAGCTGCTGGATTTGATTAAAAAATGACTTCTTTATTTATAAAAATAGCTGCCAGAACATTTGATGATTAGAAATCATTTATCTGCAGCATCAGAACAAAGTTTAGTCATTTATAGAAATAAACCACAAACACTCTGGTTCTTAGAGGTTGAGACACAAAGATGCTCTGACAACCAGCCCAAATCCATGTTTTCCATCTTTTAACTGCAAAAACACCTCATGAAATCAGGTTTATGGAGGTGGGCTCAAGTGTGACTCGTGTTCCTCACAACCGAGTCTTTTCAGCATCCTAGCCAGAGCTCTACGAGTCTTTCCTGTTTTCAGAAACACGCCAACGCCAGAGTAGGGCTGAGAAAATCAAACCGCTAAAGACAGAAGATCAATAATCAGAGTTCAGGACAGCGCTGAGAATATCTGATTCTATTAAAGGCTGATTAAAAAAACATAAATTCAGCTTGAATAAAGCTGAGTTCTTCTGTCAAAACCTTGTTGAACCTGAGTTATATGTGTAAAAGCTTCAGCGTCCTTCTGGCAGCTTCAGTGTTTGGTGCAAAGAAAAGCTGCAGCAGATCCACGGCGTTAACACGCTTTGACTCCTTCAGGAATCTCAGTTCTTGTGTTTTTATGATTTCCATCTTTATCGTGGCGAGGACTGATCACTGAAGTTGGATGGATCAAAATTTTCACTTGCATTCAAAACTTTTAAGTAAATAATATTCCACATGTTAGATAATTGTAAAACGTCCTCATGCCTGATTCTTCATTAGATTTTGTCATAAGACTAAATTTATTTGGGATAATTTAGTTTAAATGATAAAGAATAGAACGGCTACAGCTGCCTGTTGACCAGGTATCATTAATTATTTATTATGTCAATGAGGCTTTGGAAAAATTGCAGCAAAATCTCATTTTTACTGTAAAACCGAGTCACCAAATATGGATTTATGTAGAAATGTCTTTAGATGAATAGAAATGTATGTCATGGAATTTTAAACACACATTAATCTGCATTAATGACACGTTTTAATTTTGTGTTTAGGTCCGTGTTCTCACATCAGATCTCATGTTTGCATCTACTGTTTCAGGTCAGAGCAATAAAACCTTTAGATGTCCTCTTCCTGCAGGAGAAACGCTACTTATGGGAAAATCAAGGTAACACTGAATAATAAGGGTCCCTGTATTAACGTTACTTAGTGCTTTATTAAGCATTAATAAACAAAGGATCACTTTGTTAATGTTATCTTTATTGTTAACTATTAAGTGTCCTTAGGACAAAGGGCCGGTGGTGGGTCTGCTTGGTAATGCATTCCATAATATGGTTAAGCAGTTGTTAATACTTTATTTAATAGTTTATTCATGCTTAATAATGCACTAAGTAGCATTAATAAAGGGACCCTTTCTGTAAAATGTTACCATAATAAATCTAATTATTTATGGTTTCATACGTTAACGTTTGCGTTGAACAGAGATCAGATGTATTATAAACTTTATTATTCTAATAATCACATTAATAAAGTCAACCCAGCTTCTCTGTGTCGTCTCAGACCAAAGGTAGGCACATCTGTTTGTTTATAATGTAAAACTTTCCTCGTTTAAAACTTCCTCTCTGCTGATTTTATGAACGCTGGTGAACTAGAGACTCAGTTGGAACTAAAACTTTGAGCAAACTGAATCTAGAACCAGAAACTCTCTGGGCTGCAGCGACAAAACTGTTGGAGCTAATAGGATCAATTCCTTTGCAGCAAGTGTCCTTCACAGCTGGGTCATGTGGGGAATGTTTCTCATAAATTAGTCACA
Source organism: Aphyosemion australe (assembly GCA_006937985.1). Lineage (NCBI taxonomy): Eukaryota > Metazoa > Chordata > Actinopteri > Cyprinodontiformes > Nothobranchiidae > Aphyosemion > Aphyosemion australe. Next base: position 23,432 of record SSNS01001133.1, read on the forward strand.
AAGGGTCTCATTTTTGTCAGAATTTGTTCTCAAATCGTTCTCATTTCCTCAGGAATTCGTCTCCAACCCTCCTGAATTTATCCCGAATTTCGCTGAAATTAAACCGAGAAGGATTCCAGATGCTCCTGATGACTCCGGGACAATTCTGAGAATAAATGTTGCCTCATTTTTATATTTTTTTGGTAATGTTTAAAATTCCACCAACACCAGAGACGACTCTGACTCTTCTGACACTTCGAGACACTTCAGAAACTCCCTCCGTGGTTCCATTCACGCCTCAGTGAATTATGAAATTTAACGTGTTAAAGTCTCCGCCATCTTTATTTCATCTAATTAAGCTAATCAGGGTTGGGGGGTCATCATTAAACTGATTAATCAATTAACTAGTTTATTGATATCTGATGTTGCTGGAAACAGAAACCATAGCAGCAAGACTGACGAGATTTTTCTGTGTAAAAGTTATTAAACCTGTAGATCGCTTCCTAAACGGCCTCAGCTCACAGAAATAGTTTCAGTCTGACTGAACTAAAGAGCAAACTAGCTCAAGCAGAAGCAAAGTGTAGCACAATGTGTTCAACAAGACGTGAAATCCAGCAGGAATTTTAATTATTTCTGCCAAAATCACCAAATGATGCAAAAACGTTTGTGTCAGATTAGTAGGGAAGTGATTATCTATAACTTTAATACAGAAAAATGACCCCAAACTCTGTTAAGTGCAAGTATCTAANATGAGAGGAAGATGAAAACCTCGGAGAACACTTCGAGACACTTCAGAAACTCCCTCAGTGGTCCTCAGCTCACAGAAATAGTTTCAGTCTGACTGAACTAAAGATCAAACTAGCTCAAGCAGAAGCAAAGTGTAGCACGTTGTGTTCAACCAGACATGAAATCCAGCAGGAGTTTTAATTATTTCTGCTTAAATCACCAAATGATGCAAAAACGTTTGTGTCAGATTAGTAGGGAAGTGATTCTCTATAACTTTAATACAGAAAAATGACCCAAACTCTGTTAAGTGCAAGTATCTAAATAGTGCTGTGTGGTTTAGAGTTACTGATGACAAACATCAGATCAGAGCTCAGAGGTCCTGCATCGTTTTGGTCACCAAGTCAAAACTCAAACACCTTCTTCCTGTTGTGGACTCAGGTAACCTCCGGCTCTGCTAAAGAGCACATCATGATGTCGTCACCTACAGGAGCTGAAGCTGATGGAGCATCAACAGGTTGAGAGTCTGACTCCAGGTAATGGCAGCCTTTTTTCCTCTTAGGCTCGTTGGGTCATTACGGAGCTGCTGGTCTAAGAAGCAGCTGAAGAAATGGATTAATGCACACGCAGTTATGAGGAGGGAGAGGCTTTTTGCTGCTTTATTCCATCTGAAAAACTCCAATATGCTTTAAAAATAACATGTATTAATGTAGAAATGTGAAGGTGTACATTATTCTAATGGAGTGAGAAGCTCTGAGCAGCGTTTCACCTTCTGGCTGCGCTTCTTACTTTATATGAAGAGAAGAAACAAGGAAATAATGTGTTTTTCTGTTGTTTATTATAGAAATATTTTATTTATATGTCAGAAAGAAACTGATGGGATTCTGTTAAGATCTGTGGGGATGATTTCATTTCCTGAATCCATATTAAAAACACTATATTTTATATGTAATGAATAATAAAAGTACATTTAAAACAACCAGGATATTTATTCCTTCAAATACAAAATAACAGATTTCCACACATGAGGAATCAAAAGTATAACAATTAAGTACTGATTTAAACTTCCCAGCATCGTGTTGCATCCTTTAGCCTGAGAGTCACAACGAGATGTAAAACATGAATTATTACAGCTGTGATTTACTGAGAATGGTCAGATTATGATGCGGTTTACTTAGAATATTAAAAATATAAGGCGACACTGACTGTGGACAACATTTCAGCACCTTATGTAGTTGGAGCCAGCAGTTAAACGTGGCACTCAGGCTCCCTCTGCTGGACGTCTGCTCTCTGCACAGCTGGATCCTCGAGCCGCTCGTTAGAAAGAACTTCTTTTATCTGTGTGTGATTGCTTCTGTCTGACTAACTTAGGTTTAGCCACAGATGCACGTTACCCATCTATGCTGATGATGTTGTTGTTTATAGTCATGGAAAAGTCGTGTTTTCCAGGTTTTCCAGTCTTTGAATCCGTTTGTTCCAGCTAAACTAAATCCTGATTAAACAAAGGTGAGATGGAGCTGGCCGTTCTTTCACCTGCAACTAAAGGAGTCCTTGTTTGACGCCGTTTCCATGGAGATTTAAGGCCCATATGGCGATGGTTAATTGTCTTTGAACTGGTTCTCATCTCATTTAATGATTTGATTCACTTTACTGAACTAGATCAATATTTTATTTGACTCTAACAAACTTTTATTTGTTGGATGGCCTAAAACACGTCTGTTTTAGAAAATAAGAACCTTGTTTTTGTCCCAAAACGATTAACCTGAATAAATGAAGGTAATGAATGAATGAAGACTTAAATGTTTGACAGCAGGCAGATAAAACCAACCTGATTCACTTTCTGGTTTTTAAAGTAAAGAAATTTACCAGCCTTTTCATAATTTTCATAATTTACTTTAAATTTAATTAAATCAATTAAAAATGCTGTTAAATTCTCGCTTTATTTAATCAAAACTGTTCAACTAAAAGAGCGTCCAACAGCTAAAATCTAGGATCAAAGCACAGATAAACATCAGCATCAACTCGTGCATGCATCTTGAACTTGCACACACAGATTGCACATTTTAGAATTAAACGTGTCCTTCACAAAAATTAGGACACAGATCAGAAATTTAACTTTTTTCATATGACCTAAACAAAAATTTACAGTTAGTTTTAGTATATTTTAAAACATTATTCAATGCTAACTTTATAGATGTAAAGTTTGATAAATAGACAAAAGCATGCATTTATTTAATAACAGATAAAAATGTTCATGTTTTAAAATCTAAAGTCTTAACCCAGGTAACGATCTGGTCAACCAGCAGGTAAAACACATCCCTACTGAAGTCTGCAATAAAAGAAAATATAAATATATAATGTTTGAATAAAAAGTTCAACTTTTCTACCATTTGTTATTTGTTTCTTTTTAGAAAAATATTTTTATTCTCATTACTTCACAGTTTAACCTTAAACGCCTCAAACAGAAAGAATATTTTTTTATTTAATATTTATTATAAGAATTTTTATGGTTCTTGGTATTTCAGTTTTCTTTTTTCTTTTTTTTTTATTAAAACTCATCTAAATGTAGGAATTCTTTTGAATACATTTATATGTTGAAGCCCGTGTCTTTGAGAGAGGAAATATTAAATAACCTAAAGCTAATCCCAACATAAACTAATCACAATGACTTCATTTATCTTAAAGCTTAAAGCTTAGAAAAAAACAATATGATAATATAAACAAACAATCAGTTATAGATTATGTTTTATACCTGCAGAGGTCTGAATTTGTGTTCCTGAAATCTGACGAGAATGATTTTACTTCTTTTGTTAGACTCTGCTGCCATCTAGTGGTCACTCTGGGATAACAGCATCAGTCACACCAATTAGAAAACAGTTTATTTCTACTGCTCTAATTGATCGATTCAATCAATGACTGTGTTCTAAACTGAAGAAAACTATAAATAAATATTTGATTATTTTGTTACATCAATTAGATTGGAGAACATTTACACAAATCATGCGTTGAAAAAATTACAGGTTCATAAGATAAGCATAGTTTCAGCTAATAGACGTAATGAATTATTTTATACGTCCATTTGTTAAAAACTTAGTTATACAGAAATAAAATAGAATTCACATGAATACAAAGATTAATTGTATTAAATCAAACAAAATTCAGTGCAACAATCATTAAAAATGGGTGTTTTGAATGTTCAGGTCTGTTTGACTCTATAATAAAACTGGTGTGGTTTTAAGTTTCTGATGCTTTCAAAATGATAAATAAATATAGTTTTATCAATATTTCTGTGCTGACACCAAACTCATCTAAACACACAAGAAGTGGTAAAATCTTAAACATAAATCAGATAAAATCACAAACCAGAATGGTTTCCATCATAGCGTTTGTGAGTGACACGTATTTTCTTCTACATGCATAAAAAAGACTATTAGCTGCACCAAGAGTAAACTTTCCCATCTGAATCTGTAACTTTGACCAGATTTGAAACTTTCACTTGCATTAGTTTCAGGTGTTTTTCTGCTGGACTTTTCATCACTTTGTCATCTTTTATTTGCTCCATGATATGAGAAGAAATGGATGGATGGTGAGTCAACCTTTCTACTCATATTTGGATAAAAAAAAAAACCTTCTTGAAACAAATCTGAAACAAACGAATGAGCTGTGTCTGTTTCCATTTACTTAATTACAAGCTAATAAATTTGTCCAGCATCCAGCAGACTGAAACACTTTAAAGGTAATTTTATACAAAAATCTGTTTTAAAAAAAATGAGAAAAGGTTTTATATTAAAGGTGCATAAAGTGAGACTGACATCCGGTGGTCAAATGTGGGTACTGCAGTCCCTATTTCAAAACAAACAGGTCCGTTCTCAGTGACTCCCACTCCCGTTCAGTTTCATGGCTGCTGCCAGTTACGGATCAGCACCAACAGATTCTACACGATGAGGAAGTCAAGTCATACACAGAAAGTTGGTAGGTAGATAAATACATTTCACTGTGACATCGAGTTAATGGTTGTTGGAAAAAGTAGCTTAATATATTTTTGAGCTGACTGTTTAGCTCAACGTTAGAAAGCAGGCAGTAATATGAACGTTATTAAAGCAAGGGACAGTCTCACATGCAGTATCCATCTTGTAACTCTCAATAGAAGACAGTAACTCCCCATATCCATAATGCTCTGCTGCCCCCTAGTGGTTCAGAACACAACACTGAGACACATCATAGTTCTGGAGCTTCTCCCCAACCACCGTGTCATGAACCAGCACAAGAAGAAGAAACGATTATAGGTGTTTTATTTTTGATAAACTAATTTTTATGACTATCATGCCAATATGAATAAAATGGAGAACAATTTGTGTTTTCTAGAAGAAAAACAGGTCTGCGATGTTAAAGAGGTTGAACACCACAATTCTGGACGGGTCTGTAACTTAAAGTTGAGGTGTCTGTGTTTTAGAGATGTTGAACATTTATTCACTTGGTCCAAGTTATTACTCAGCCTCCCTGCCCACTTAATGGCGTAATGTCTCTTCAGGATAAAAGTGGGCGGGGCTACATTTCCAGCAGTTTTTAAATCTCATAAATCAGAGCGTGGACAGAAAAAATAAAATACAAGCACTGTCAAGAAGATTTTTCAGCACCTTTCCATGGATGATTTACAGAATAGTGCAGAATTTAAAAAAAGAATTAAACTGAATGTAGAAATTTAAAAAAGTAGTTGAAGTCACAAGGAACCAAAGCGCCCACTAGTGGTTGGCTGCAGTATATGTCATAAGCCCCAACCACCTCATGTAAGTTAAAGTAACACTAAATAGTTTATTTAACTAGACCTTTAACATTGATCTCAGTGATTGTTGGGTTAGAAACCTGACCAGTTGCATATTTGACACCACTCTGCTGCCCTCTGCTGGCCAAAAACCACACTAAATATGGAGCGGGTAGGTGTTCTTATACCTGCATTATGGCTGTTAGCTATTTTCTGTACAGTTAGCTTTTTCATGGTAAATGGTAAATGGTCTGTATTTGTACGCATAGTGCCTTCTTAGGGTTCTACAACCCCCCAAGGCGCTTCACAACACAATCAATCAATCAATCAATCAATCAGTCAGTCATTCACACACACATTCACACCCTGGGGCGTACTGACAGAGACAAGACCTGTCATACACAGGCACCACCAGTCCCTTCAACCACCAACATCAGACAAGGCAGGTTAAGCATCTTGCCCAAGGGCACAACAGCAGCATTCTCTGGTGGGAGCCAGGGTTGAACCTGCAACCTTCTGATTACTGGACAACCTGCTCTACCTCCTGAGCTACTGCTGCCCCAGGTTTTCAGTTTGCTGATCGTCAGTAAAAAGCACAAGAAGAGAAAAAAAGAAGTTTGCTTTTTCTGTTGGTATCATGGCGGAGCCTGAAAGTAAAAGTAACAGAGTTAAGTCTTTGGAGGTGAAGCAAAGAGCTAAAACCAGCGTGAACATCGGCGTGGCCTACGCTAGTTTGAGGAAGCTGATAAAGGCTATGACATCACAGACTGATGGTGACCTGGCTTTGTTGCTACTGGACTTGTAATAATATTGTTTGTCTGACAGTGTGGATCTTTTTGATTTGTGGCTGATTTAGTAAGACTTGACTCATGTTAGTGTTAGCTCGTTGTTAGCGCTAGCTACAGCAGGGTTGTCTATGAAAGTTGTAATTCCACTTTCAACCAGTAGGGCGGAGGAGCCGGAAACTGCTCTGTGTTACTTTAATGGGGCAATTTTCCTAAATGAAAAATAATATATAGCATGCAGGTGAGTAGGCAAGATCTTCAGCTGCATAGGCTGAGTTTGCATATATATTGTGTTTGAAAACAAACATTAAACACAATATGTTAGTAAAAATCTGACTGAGCAGAAAATTTAAAAAGCTCTGGATGACAAACTTTAACATTATCACCAAGCATCTCTTTAAACACAAGACCTATGACAGGTTTTATCAGCATGTGCAGTAGAAAAAACAATGAGCTGACTCCGTATCGACAGATACTTGAAGCTTATTCCTGGATCAAGACTGGGTCTTTAACTTTTATGAACATTTTTAACTCTAAAACCGAAAGCTTTAAATAAGGAAAAAATTAATTATAGCGACCAATATTCAACATAATCAGTTGAAATAGTGATGAACCAATGTGAAATTCATAAATCTTCAAATGTCATTGCCAAGTAGCAAGAAATAATCTGACAGTCACAAAATATCATAACTCACCAACGCTAAGCCCTAATTCATGCTAGCAATAACAGATCTTTTATGTTTTATGTCCACAATAATCCTCTTAAAGTTGCTCTGTAAATTCAAACCTTGTATTCTGTTATTAACGCCTGAGATAAACCTGAACCAGACAAAACTGGTATCAGCAGGTCAGAGCGCTACAAGAATCACAAATCGATATTGGCCCTGGAAATCAGAATCGGTGCATCGTTCAAGATTAAACCTCATCACAATAAAGACTAAGTTCATGAATCTATTTCTTAAATCTCAGAAAACAATCTATCGAGCATTTACATGTTCTGTTTTAAATGTACGGTTTAGTTAAATAGTACCTGATGCTGCTTTAATCATTCATCCTGGTGAAATAACATCTATGACCAGCTTCAATGTTGGCAGATCAGTCAGAAAACTAAAGAAATGACCATCTGACACTAAAATTAAACAGATGTAAATTACATGAAATCTGCCAGCGCTGCTCTTCAAACACAAATGTTTTTTTTAAATGATGCAAAAGTCATTTTCTCTTCAAAAACCCAACAACTAGATTTATTAAAGCGGTTGAAAGGATTCGAAGTATCCCCGTACCTTCTGTCTTGGGGAAAGTTGAGTCATCCCGTTCACTGGGGGGATTTCCAGTAGGAGAGGTTACAATAAAGCCTCCAGATATGATCACATCAGCATCAGGTTGGATTTCATGTCCAAAAGAAAGTCCAGTTCAGTCTTAGCTTCCATTTCAGTCCATGTTAGGCTCTTTCTTCCTGGGCGGATGAGCCAAACAAATCCTTTTAACGTAACTGAACTAAAAAACTGAAGTTTGCTACAGATATAAATCCATCACTTGCCTTCATATTGAACAAAAGTCAGTTTTCCACAGATGTGATCCGATCCACCGGTCAGCTGACTGAGAAACGATCCGAACGGTCACAAATGAAGGGATCAAACCAAAGTAAAAGGAATAAAAAGTTGATGCAGAACAGCGTCTGAGAGCTGCAGACATGAGCGTCCTGCATCCTCCCAGCCAGGATGTTGAATAAAGTCAGCCTCTCTGCTTCCTTTTATACTCCCTCCTCTTCTCTCCCCCCGCTGCCTCACTTTGGCTTTTACCCTGGCTTCAGCGAGAGCGAGTGTGTGTGTGTGTGTGTGTGTGTGTGGCGAGAGAGCGCTTTCAGAGCAGCAGGAATATATTATAACCCAAACAAAAGGAGCCGGCTTATTGTTTATGAATTACCAGCCTTCTAAAGCCAACAAAGGCCCCTATTTTCATAGAAAACTCCATTTTCATTTCGGCTCCATTTGATTACCCGAGCAAAGAAAATAGAAAGGCCTCTCCGGTCGCAGCGTCCCAAAGGGATTCATTCCTTCTTCGTTCTCTCATTCAGCTCCGCTGAAAAGGTTTTTTTATTGCCTTCTTTTCAGCGCCGACATCAAAATGGGCTTTTAGGAGTAAACCAATGACAAAAAATTATTGCTTGGCTATTTTGTACAATAACCGGGGCCAGGGCAAAGAGAGGAGTCCTGTGTTGTCTTTGTCATCTTTCTTTCTTCCCCTTGTCTTCTGCGCCTTTTGCTACTGGAGAAGAAAATTGCAGAGGCTGAAAAATGAGTGGCGAAGCTTTGAAGAGGAGGAGCACACAATGCAACAATACAAGTCAAATCTAAATTATCACTAGCTACTGAAGAGACAAAAGGTACAGAGCAGCTCAAAAGAGCTGTGAATGTGTGCGCCGCGGCGGTGCCCATTACAAAGCAGGTACCTGCCGGTCTCATGGCCAGAAACAATACAAGCCCAGAGGCACGCCGTCGTTTCATTTACAGGAGAGGTTGTTGGTTGTCTTTAATTTACACTTTTCTAGCTCCGTATGGAGATAAATGATGATTTATTGATTTACCAGGAGCTGAAAGTTTGTCTCACAGGTTTACAGATGCTAAGTGTGACAGTGTGAGTGTCCTGCGCCCTGGGATGTCCCTTTGGCTGACTGGTTTACGCGCATGACTCTCACCCAGGGGTCTGAGGTTCAAGTCCCACCAGGGCCCTCGTTTGTCCACCTTGCCACATAAGATTAAGCTGTGCAGAAGTTACAATAAGGCTGTAGTCTCAGTCTTACATTCATGTTCACAAGATGCAGAAACAAATATGGTCCTATGGCTGATTAGAGCTTTCAGAGCATTCTCCATTCACTTTGTTTAATTTCAGTTTTTATTGTGAACAAAGTCCTGAACTGAGAGTGATCCAGAAAGGTCAGAAACATACAGCTAAGAAGAGACTTCAAATCCAGGGTTTCACAATTAATCATGATCGCAATGTACGTGTGCACAGACCGCAGGTCCAGTGAAAGAACTCAACATGTTCTCATCTAATGTTAAAGGTGCATGAGGTAAGAATGACATCTTTTGGTCAAATTTTGGTACTGCAGCCCATGTATTAAACTAAAAGAGTTGGTTTTTAGCCCACCCACCACCTTCGTGAGTTTTATGCTGGTTTATGCACTCAAAGCACTTTCCATTATTCGTGCACTCAAACGCTACCAGTGATGGTAAGCTGCTGCCTAGCTACAGCTGCCCTCGGGTGGTTTGGCGGAGGCAAGGCTGGAGAAGAAAAGGTGAGCGCTACCATCAGTCCTGTGTCATGCTGAGACCATTCATGTGTGGGGTTGCTTCTCATCCAAGGGAGTGGGTTCAGTCACAATGTTGCCCAAAAACACAGCCATGAATAAAGAATACCAAAACTTCCAACAATCCAACACCAGTTTGGTGAAGAACAATGCATTTTCCAGCACGACGGAGCACCGTGCCTTAAGGCCAAAGTGATAAATCAGTGGCTCGGGGACCAAAATGTTGAACCTTGGCCTGGAAACCTCCCAGATCTTAATCCCACTGAGAACTTGTGGTCAATCCTCAAGAGGCGGGTGGACAAACAAAAACCCACTCATTCTGACAAACTCCAAGAAGTGATGATGAAAGAATGGGTTGCTCTCAGTCAGGATTTGGCCCAGAGGTTGATTGAGAGCATGCCCAGTCCAACTGCAGAGGTCCTGAAAAAAAAGGGCCAACACTGCAAATACTGACTCTTTGCATAAATGTCATGTAATTGTTTATAACAGCCTTTGAAACATATGAAGTGCTTGTAATTATATTTCAGTCCATCACAGAAACAACTGGAACAAAGATCTAAAAGCAGTTTAGCAGCAAACTGTGAAAACTAATATTTGTGTCATTCTCTAAACTTTTGGCCACGACTGCACAGTGAGGAACGTAAGTATTTGAACATTTTACAAGTTCTCCCACTTAGAAATCATCTCACGGTGAGAGACAGCATTTACAAAAATCAGGAAATCACAGTGTATGATTATTTATTTGTATTGCACTGCTGCACATAAGTATTTGAACACCTGAGAAAATCAGTGTTAGTATTTGGTACAGAAGCCTTTGTTTGCAGTTACAGAGGTTAAATGTTTCCTGTAGTTCTTGACCAGGTGTGCACACACTGCAACAGGTATTTTGGCCCACTTCTCCACACAGATCTCTTCTAGATCTATCAGGTTTCAGGGCTGTCGCTAAGCAACACGGAGTTTCAGCTCCCTCAACTGGACTTAGGTCTGGAAACTGTGGTCCCAGCTCTCTTCATGTCATTGACCAGCTCCTCCCATGTAGTTCTGGGCTGATTCCTCACCTTTCTTATCATCAGTGATATCTCACCAGGTGAGATCTTGTGTGGAGCTCCCATCCAAGGGAGACTGAATGTCGTCTTTAGCTTCGTCCATTTTCTAACAACAGGGCTACTTTTTGAATATACACAAGCCAGTGGTTGAAGGTTTGCTAGCTAATATGATGTGGTGTTTTATGGTGGAAAAACAAGGCAGTTTTTAGCTTTCTTGGTTTATTCTTAGCTTCAAAATTACAGCAGGTCAGCACCACCGACTATCTGGGGAAACCCCACCACTAACACGTAGAAACTTCCAGAACCCGACCAGAACTTCCTCTGACTCGCTCTGTCTCCGTTTGTGATGTCACAAAAGTAAACAAAAGTACAATACAACCACCTCTCCCAGAAAGCTGCTGCTGGAGGAGCAGCAGCTCTACTACGAGCCCCTCACGGATATCTGAGCTTCTCAGCTAATAGCAGTCTGAGCAGGAGATGGGTGGGCGTGGCCAGCTTCAGGTGACAGAGACCTGAAACGGCTCATTCTGGAAGGAACTGAAACTGTGAAGAATAAAACTGCAGAAATTGCTTTATGNGTGTTGAGAGGGATGTGTGAAAAAGGACTGTGTGAACATCTTTGGTATTGATCATAGAGCTAATATATGTCATAATCTGCCCCCTTTATCACCACAGAGCTCATTTTTCACTCTGCACAGAATTCTGATAGACATAAAAAGAAACACATCAAAAGGACTGTACTGCTCAAGCTGCAGTGTTACTTTAACCAATAAAGCTTGGCAGTTTTGGTTAAATAAGAAATCCAAAGCTAGCATGTTTGTTTTGTTTTAAAATGATGCAGAATATTTAGCTGATTCTATATAAATAGGTTGATCATTCAGCCAAAAGTTTGATATGCAAATGAGGTTAATTATGTATTTTGAAATGTATTTAAACACCTCTGCAATCCTCTGTAAAGGTGTGTTTTCATCTACTACTAAAGAAAAGATGTGTCTAAATTAGTATTTTAAATGAAATAAAAACAGAGACTTGAATATTCAGCTGAAGAGAATCTAGTTTTTAGGATAAAAAATAACGTCAGGTGATGATTACTGAGTTGAGATGCTCTTTCATCCTTCACTTTACCTGCTTTCTTTCCTTTTTATGTTCTACTGGATGAATATTTGGCTCAAGACAAAAGGTGAACTAATCAATTATTCCTCTTGCAAAGCTGCAGTGCTGTTGTGAAAAGCGTTGACATTTGAGCTTTCCAGAAGACATCTGCAAATTTATATGCCTTCCATTGTGTGAGGCAGCCAGCCTGTATCAAAGGCTGTAAAAGGCCTTGTCAATTTCATAGGGACAACTCCACAAAGACTCCTTTCTTCTCCGTTGTTATGAGAATAATGCTTTTCACTGGTGTCCTGCCAAAACCTCTTGGCAATCTGGCCATGTGATGTTATTGATTGCATCGATAACAGACGTCTACCATGGAAACTATCAAGCTGACGCACTGTGAAACATCACAAATGCATATTTAGTGAGCAAATCCAACAAAAACATGTTAGTCAAGCTGCTGCATAGAAACATCTGTAAAGTATATAAGGTATTAGATCTGTTATCATAATCCAGAGGACACAAAAACAGACTTGGCTAACAACAAAGTGAAACATTTCTGTCAATAATCTGAACCCAGACCAGTTTTAGTCCTGGGATTAAACCTGGACTAGCCTGAAGTGCAGAAGTTCTGTTTGCAGCCTGTGTGCAGAAGGCAGACATGACACTTTGTTAACAAGCTGCTGCTCTGAGTCAGACGCCAGGATGCTTCTGGATCATGTGACGTATTCT
>SSNS01001134.1:6954-17672 GCA_006937985.1 Aphyosemion australe
GGCTGGGGGGATTGCATCCCTTGCTTGGACTGCTGCCCTTGCAACCCAAACCCCAATAAGTGAAGATAGTTTTGGTAAATAGTCCTTTAATAGTTGTAAGAAAGGGTTTTAGAGTTTACTTTTGAAGGGTCTTAAAGCATTTAACAAAACTCCATTTTTATTCACAGAAATAAATTTATGTCGCATTCAGACTCCTCTTGAATTTTGATGCCTCCATAGTTCTCGCCTTTACAGACAACGTGTAAGAAAAAGACAATTACAAACTTATAATTGCTCTCCTGAAACTTTATTAGGTTATGAAAGAATCCTTTGATTCAACTTTAAAGTTCCGCAGCAAAGCTGCTGCTTTTGTCAAGGACATAAACATGAAACTCACACTTCTTCTTCTTCCCCACATCTGAACATCTGTTACATTCTAACAGTGGATTTTTAGCTCGGAATTACATTCCACCTCAAGACAGACTGTCTAAGAGTCTGCACATTAACAGAAAGAACAATAGTGTAAAGAGGGAGGTGGGATGCTAATGAGTTCTGGATCAGTAACCACATAAACAATACCCTTAACAGATGGGCGCCAACAAGTGCCAGCTGCAGGGGCAGTGGAGTGAGGAGGAGACTTGTCGTCAGATAGGACTAAATAAAACCCACTTCCATGGGGTTGGGTTTGCAGGCGGGGACAGCGGCAGCTCTGACACCCTCAGAGGGGAAGCCAACCTGTGGTCGCTGACGCAGGGCGGCAGGTGGAACGAAAGCGATGGCAGACAATGTTGTGCCCTCTCGAGGATGGCAGCTCCACTTTGATCCGATGCATGATTCATCACTTGACCAAGGACGGCCAAGGAGTCACTATACAAAAACTTTATTCGTACAGCAACATTATAACACGGTGATTTCTCAAGGAGATAGCGAGACGTCATTGATATTGTCCTGTCATCAGCCCTGAGGAGAAACTTTGTGGTAGATTTAAAGAATCGCTAGCGTCAACAATATCAAGATGTGGTTTTGGAGTTCTTGACATTTTCAGATTACATGAATGAATATAAGTATACAGCCCTTCATAGCATACCAATGATCTTATAAAATGATTACCGGTCTCCTCCTATATTATAAAAATCCTGAACCTATCTGAGGCTGACTACTCTGCTAATTTTACAAAAGAAACACCATGTCGCAAGGGTTGAGTTGTGCCAAAGCACGTTTGATCACAGCAATAAAGCAGAGTTAGACGCATCCATAATCGTGCACCTGGGATTCATAAAGAACAGCATTCAGATACCAGCTGGATCAAATGTATATGTTCAAAGGTGCTAGTGTCGTAGTAGTATCACCCTCCTACTTCATTGAATTAAATGTCAGTCAACTTGTTGAAATTGCTTTACCAGTAGCTCCAAAAGGCTGAATGCCCCCCCCCCCCATTTGTATTTACCCTTTGCATCTATCATGCAATAATTGTTGTAGCATAAACCTTCTGAGGCCGTGTGAGGCCGTAACCGTTTAGCTTCAAACAGCTGTGCAATATTTTGCTGATGCCCCAGGAATAGAGCCAAAGTATTGAATAAAGGGCTAAAAGGAGGGGAAACAATCTGAGCAAAATTAAGTACTGTAATGTAATGTAATGCAATACTTCACACCTTTTCAGTGTCCAACCTGCTCTGCATATAAAGATTAATGAAGAATATTAAGACAAAAAAAGAAAACCTTTGTAATTTTGACTTGATTCTATTTACAGAAACCGGGCTTCTAATATTTCAAATGTGTTTATTTTACTATTCTAAAAAAATATCCTCCTACTAATCCTCACAATCTAAAGTTAAAGTCCCAAGTCATCATCACACACTGGTGAAAGTACATCTCCGCATTTGACCCATCTGTGGCTGCGCTTGGGAACTATTTGGTGGTTTAAGCCCCCAATTCATCCAGATAATGTGTCAAGCGAGGAGGCATTGGGTCCCATTTTTTCAAAGTCTTTGGTATGACCCGACCGGGATTTGAACCCCGATCTCCCAGTCCCAGGGCGGACACTCGGTGGCCTAGTGGTATGAGTGGTGAGTGGTATGGCCTAATCCTCGAAATCTAGGTGAAATTGCAAATGTACACTAAACAAAAGCTCAGGTCTCAGGTCCTTAACCCTAACCAAACCCCAACTCAGAAATCCCCACATCATGAGGCAATGTCACAAATTCCTTCATCTAGTTAAAGTCAAGAAAGCTGGGATTAACCCCGGCTAAGTCGGCCAACCTGAGCCAAAATAGAGCAACTTAGTCCAAAAGGTACTACTTAGACCATTATGTGGAACTGTTACAAACATTTGATATGTGATTTAGATGTTTTAGAACTGAAGACTTAACCCTGAATCCACACTGGAGGCATCGGTGGCGTGGAACTGCAACGGGATGGTTTACTCGCATGCTGCATCGCATGCATCAATGCACAACGGGGGAGCATCTCAGCTGTGGAGCAGCTTCTCGGCCGCCGACTTGCGAGATCACAATTGATGTAATCTTTATATGCTGATGGGCTGGCACAACAATGGCCCCATCTCTGGTTTTGCAAGAGGATTTGGCTGCCTTCTGCCACTTTTTTGTTCTGTATATGAGGACCCTCACAAAAACGAGATGGTACATCTCATGAGGCTACTCCTCGTTAAGTAAATGTCTCAATAAATAAATTTAATCTACTGAGCTTGTCAGTTTCCTGGCAAAAACTTAGTTATAAACACGCAAAGGTTTATATCAAAATCTTCTATATTACTCTAAAACAAACCATTCTGGGCCCCACTGGCCCCCAATGCAGAGACGTCACTGCTCGTTACAGCAGGCTGTGGCAGGGTTGTTTATAACAGTTGCAATTCCACTTTCAACCAGTAGGAAGGAGAAGCGGAAAACGTATTTAGTTTTTCTTTACAGTGACAAACACATAGACCTTGACGGCACTTTACAGGCTTTGAGAAAAAGTGAAAATTATTTACTTTTTTTTTTATAACAAAACCTACGTTGTGGTTTCTGTTGTCAAAAAAATAATTTCTGTTAATGTTATTGACCCCCTTGTGAAAAATATCTACTACCCATACACATGGACAAGGACCAGTATCAGTCCCAGGATCAATTGCCACAGAGCTGAATGGAAAGAATAACAGCTTCTTTAAATTAAACAATCTAATTACAAATTTTTATATACATTGGTCTCACAGGACCATTCCATCCTGCTGGACCAACTTGAGTCCTGGGTGGGTCTGAAGGGTACTGCCCTGGAATGGTTCCGTTCCTATACTCGGGACAGGTCCTTTAGCGTAGACATTGATGGCTGTACTTCGCCTTGCCTCCCTCTGCCTTGGGGAGTGCCACAGGGCTCTGTGCTTTTCTCCATTTACATCCTCTCTCTAGGATGAATCCTGGACAAGTAAGGCCTAAAATACTATATATACGCTGACGACTGCCAAATTTATATGGCCATAAACACACCAAATGCTGTCCCGCTCCTTCATGACTGCCTTACAGAGGTGAGGAGTTGGCAGCCCTTAATAGACTGCAGAAGGTACAGAATGCGGCTGAAAGGTTTTTAACAAACACTAATTGTCGACACCACATCACCCCTGTGCTGGCTCAATTACACTGACTCCTGGTTCTCTTTCAGGTGAGGTTTAAGGTCCCGACCTTCATCTTTAAAGCCTTAAATGGTCTCGGACCTGATCTCCCCCTACGTCCCGGCACGCACCCTGAGGTCTGCTGAGCTCCTGTTACTTTGCACACCCAACATGAAGTACAAATCGTGAGGGGACTGGGCCTTTGTGTTTGCTGCCCCCACACTTTGGAATGCTCTTCCTCTCTCTGTCAGACACGTCCCTCGCTTGTTTCAAGTCACTATTGAAGACTGACTTCTATGACTTGGCATTCAGCCAGTGATTGTTTATCTCTCGCTCTGTTTTACTGTTGTTTTAATCTGTTTTATTTAAGCCTGCTTTAATTGTACAGCACTTCGGTCAGCTCTCATGCTGTGTTTTTAACGTGCTTTAGAAATAAATATGGTATGGTACAGTGTGACAATATTATAAAGCACATATTGATTGCATTTCAATTATGTGCAATAATTACATTTTATCTTGAATGTATTTTTTAAGCACTTAGCCGTGTTTCCTGTTGGTCCAGAGAAATTTGTCTGTGATTTAAAAACAAAACAGATTTGTTATGACTGATCTTGCTGACCATATGATTAGTGTATGAATATGAATGGTGAGTACACTAACACCTATAGTTACCATCTGACTTCACCCTAACAATGGTGACTTGCTTTCTTCCACTACTTTCTGTTATCCATGTATTCCTTTGTAGATAGTGAGCTCTGAATTTTCTACTACTGAGTAACCAACCCTGAATAAAACCCTGAGGTCAGTGAACTTACAGGTAAGGCTTTAAAGCTTTGTGCATCAACTGCAAATTACGAATTCTTTTTCTTAACGGAAGACGTGCAAAGGCAGACAAACTACAGGCTTTAGGCTGAATAATTATCCACCAGCACACTGCAAGAGGGTTTCATTTTAGCGCTTTTCAACTGTGATAACCTTTTGCTCATCAAAGACGTCAAACTCGTGACACTTTGACAGGGAGCTGCCTTTAATTACCAAGGCTCTGCTGAGACACCGGCATGACCCATAGTATCACTTCAGCTATCCATCATCGGCTGTCACAATGCATGCTATGAGGTCACATAACTGTATGTTTCCTTTTGAAAGCATGCAGTGAAAAAAACATTGGCAGATTTTGCTTGGATCGTTTGATGGATAATTATTTCAATGGTATAGAGTAAATGATTCTGATAAGGCTGAATCGTAGCCTGAGGCAATGCCACTTCCTATTTATTTTTCAATTAAAAGTGACATTCAGAATGACACGCCCTCGTATGCTTTGATGTACTTGGGCTTTACGACGCCTCTGATAAGATGTGGTACACCCCTGACGATAACCAAAACGTTACCCTTGTGTCTCCTCGATTCCAGATTTGGGAAGTCTGCCAAAGCCACAAACCTGACATCAGATAATTCAGGGCTCTCTCAACTCCCGCCATCAAAAATGCCTCTGTATCACCTTTACCTATCGACTCATGTTACAATGCAGCCGGCTATCTCATATCTAGTTAAGTCATGAAAGATGCATATCAACTCAATTTGGTATTGACTGTTCTGGTAATTAGGCGTAATTTAATTTTGCCCACAACTCCTCTCCTCCGCCCTGGCTTCCGTCTTGCTCTCGTTGCAAAGAGACCCCGAGGAAATCAAGTGGGCGTCTCCTGTGGAATGTGTAATTTCTTTGAATATTTATTCCCCCAGATCTGCTCAGCCTTGAGAGAATACAGCTATAGTTTTTGGGGAGGATTGCTGAGAAAGCATTCGATGAGTTGAGAAGTAGGAAAGTAGGGACGAGAGCACATGCTGTGAACAAAAGTCGGCAGCAAGTTTGCTGGCGAGAGGAAGATGCCTGACCCAGAAATGAACTCCTAGAACAAACTGATAATACGATTCACTCAATGGAAGTCTAAAAAGAAAGAAGTTCTTTCACATCATTCTTTTTAAGATCACCTTTGATGAAACAGGGGAAAAGAAGTATAATACAATATTTAAAAGACTCAAATGATGCAAGGTATGGTTCCTGGAACTTATTTTCTACCAAAGTTCTGTTTTTCATCTAGTTTTTCAGTTCTTGAAGTCTAAATCATAAAATAATCAAGTGTTTTCTTATTTTCAGGCTTTTTTAAAATCATATGTTACTGTAAAATGAAGAAAATTGGTGAAACCCCATTTTGGAAATGCTTAAAAAGTGCTTAAATTTGACTTTTGGAAAGCTGTGTAAACTCCAGACCATAACCAAAATGAGTGTTTTTCAAAAACGTGACCACATGAAGAGTTTGAGAAAATGACCTATCAATTCAAACTCTTCACAAAAGAAATAATCTCATACAGGGTTGGTGCTTGGCTGTGCGCTCATTCGTCATGATGGCATCAGAGAACGCCTTTCATATGCAACAAACGCTTTCTTTGGCATAAGCACAGCCTGAAGCCAATTTCCATCATTACTTCCGTGTTCTGGCAACCATTGTGTTCTGCTCTGTTCCTTTCACATTGCAGACATTTTTGAATAAGTGATTCAAAAAGGCTGGAGTCAACTTTCGCAGCAAGAAGTCAGGGAAGTAATGTCAACGCTTGAGTCAGACGGATCGTACGAGTCGATCCAGGCTCGGCTGGCGAGGGTGAAATAAGTGGCAAGTTGGAGAACTTTTGACTTTCTTTGAACTGTTGGATGAGAGAAGAAAATTGTGTAAAATGTCAAGAAATTACAGCGCTGCATCTCTGACAATCAGACTGAGAGAAATGGTAGAAGATATTGAGAATTCCTTGGAAATTTGTTGACTTCTGCTCTACATAGAAATGCCTGAAAAACCCAAAAATGCTAAGCGTGATGTCCACGTGTTTTAAATGTGTGTTACAGATTTTTTAAGTTTTGTTTTAGTTGACTTGGTAGGATAGGGCTTAAAGCTACAATAGCAAATCTGCAAATCAAGCTAACTTAAAAAACATTCTAACATAGTAAAGCTATAAATTTATTGTGGCAGCATAGTAACCAGCTCCGGTGGACTAGTGGTATGAGTGTCTGCCCCGGGACTGGGAGATCGGGGTTCAAATCCCGGTTGGGTCATACCAAAGACTTTGAAAAAATGGGACCCAATGCCTCCTCGCTTGACACTCAGCACTAAGGGGTTGGATTGGGGGGTTAAGCCATAGATATCATATATATAGCTAGATGCCTTAACCACGCTGTTCGTCAACTGGACGAACGTCCCTACGCGGCGGCTATCTTACTTCGGACAGCTGCCCCCTTTCCTAACATTGGGGTCAATGGTGCATGTACTATTTAAATAACTCTAACTTGCTAAATTTTCAACCAATTTTCAAACGGTTTCATTTGTTATAAACGCCAGAGATGTGGCTGTGAAATATAAATTGTGCTTTCAATCATAAAATGGAACAAAATAGACATGTGCTCCTCAGATAAAGATCATACATAGTAACTTTCTTTTAATGTGTGCTGGACTGTTGTTTTTCCAACTGCTGAAAAGCAAAAAATAAGCAATGATCATGTTTTTGCCTTGGTGTTTGTGTTTGTCAGTCAAGGGGCATCTCCGCCTGCAAAAGTGAAGGCAACGTGGGAGTGACAGAAATTGCAGTTCCCCATTCATCCACTAGGGGCTGGATCCAGAAAGGAGCAAGTTCCCATTGACTCCCATGTTAAAAATGCCAACTTCACAGCAGAAATAAACATGTTTACAGCCTGGTTCAAAAATCATTTTAGGTTTAATAGGTCTAGTTTACCATCATGACAACACTGAGGGGGGTGAATTTGTTGTATATCATCTGTTTAGTTGTAATTAAAGCTAAAAATTATGAATACTTAGGGGCGTGTCCTTTTGATTGACAGGTAGCAGAGTCGTTAGTGCTAGCGCTAGCATCTTGCCCCCCTGCTTGCTTCAGGGAAGGGCTCAGCTTTGACCTCATATTAAACGTGTTACAGCCTAGAAGACAGAGGGTAGCAGTAACTAAACCATGGTATTCTGGCTAAAAGCACCCGCTAACCTCTGTTAGCTTTGGTTAGCTCAGATAACTTAGCTACATCATCTGAGTTTCTTGGGTGTCAGTCACACAGATATCATATATATTGCTAGATGCCTCACCCACGCTGTTCTCAATTGGATGAACGTCCCTACACGGCGGCCATCTTACTTCAGATAGCTGCCCCCTTTCGTAACATTGGGGTCAATGGTGCATGTACTATTTAAATAACTCTAACTTGCTCAATTTTCAACCAATTTTCAAACGGTTTGGTTTGTTATAAACGCCAGAGATGTGGCTGTAAAATATGACGGATTTGGCCCGTTAATTTCAAAATGTGCAAGTATGTCGTCTCAAGCCTGTGTGTTATAAGGTTTGTAATAAGGCAACCCGCTTGTAAATCTGTTAATATTTAATCGAGTTAAGAGTGTTTTTGTTTACGCTGTTCACTCACCTTCCATCTGCTACCATTGAGAACGGAACATAAGCTGTCCGAAGATGGCCGCCATGTAGGGACGCTGTCGACTCCCAGTTAAGGCATCTAGCAATATATATGATATCTCAGAATCAGAAGGGTTTTATTGCCAGATGTGCGAGGAATTACAACATTAGGAAATTGCTGCGGTACTTGGTGCAAAAAGAAAGATAAAAAATAAGAGATAAGCAAATATAAGAAGTAATAATATATTCATGATAAAATAGTTATTATAAAAAGTGGCAATAATTAGAGAAGCAGCTACTATATACACAGTGCAGGTACTAATCAGAGTGGATCAGCTTCAGGTACCAACACATCACCGGGTCATGTGACTGGGACCAAGCGACTGGAGTGGGCAGCCCTAGGATTGACATTCATGAGTCCAACAGCAGAGGGGAAGAAACTGTTCTTGTGGCTTGTGGTTCTGGTCTGAATGGATCTGAACCTCCTGCCAGATGGGAGCGGGTCAAAGAGACAGTGGCCAGGGTGAGTCGGGTCAGCTGTGAGCCGACCTGCTCGCCTCAATGTCCTGGAGGTGTCCAGGTCCTGTATGGAGGGGAGTTTGCAGCCAATGACCTTCTCAGCAGAGCGTACAAAACGCTGCAGCCTCTTCTTGTCCCTGGTGGTGGCTCCAGCGTACCACACGGTGATTGAGGAGGTGAGGATGGACTCGATGACTGCAGTGTAGAACTGCCTCATCGACTGTGCTGGCATGTTGAATTTCTTCAGCTGCCTCAGGAAGTACATCCTCTGCTGGGCCTTTTTTATGATGGAGGTGATGGTGGGCTCCCACTTGAGGTCTTGGGTGATGGTGGAGCCCAGGAAGCGACATGAGTCCACCATCGTGATGGGAGTGTCAGACAGGGTTATGGGGGGAGGGGGGCTGTGTGTTTCCTAAAGTCCACAACAACCTCAGCTGTCTTCTGGGTGTTTAGCACCAGGTTGTTGTGGCTGCACCAGGACACCAGCCGTTCCACCTCCATTCTGTAGGCAGACTCATCCCCTTCAGAGATGAGTCCAATCACGGTGGTATCGTCTGCAAACTTGATTAGTTTGATATCTATGGGTTAAACCACAGACATATATACATTAGACGGCCCATGGACTGGCGCTGCCTATAGGAGCTGCCATAGTGGCCGGCCGGCATCTTAGTTAGGTCTCCATTCGTCCCCCGTGCATTCATTTCTACTGAGAAAGGTGCTTACCTAGCTAAAAAAAACACATTTTATCGAGCTTTTTCACAAAATCAGACACATGGTATGGCATGATAATTAAAATATTAACATAATTAAACAAAAATAAATTAAAATATAAAATCCCATCAGGTAGGCTAGAAAAGTCAATAGTAATCCCACATGATCTGTTTTCAATAGTACCGTACACCGGTTGTTGCAGTTGTAGGCTGCACAAAAACGGGCATAGTTGCCCACCTTGCATTGACTTTGGAGAATGAGGAGACCCATCCAATATGGCGGCGACGCTGTTACGCTCTCCTGCACCCAATGGGGCGTCTACGTATTCATGTCTATGGGTTAAACCACCAAATGGTTCCCGAGCACGGCCACAGCTGCAGCTCACCGCTCCCCACCACGGGGATGGGTCAAATGTGGAGATGTAATTTCACCAGTGTGTGGTGATGACTTGGGACTTTAACTTTAACTGAGTGGGTGGAACCTAACTTTTTTCAGCAATCAGCATTCAAACTGTATTTTTGCAAGTTATGCAATTTCCCTAGTTATTATTATTATTAGTATTATTATTATTATTATTAATACAACAATCCTAAACAATTGCAAATACTGTCCAACTGGTACCACTGCAGTGTCCAGAGGACCAGTAGACCTTCCATAGGTATTTTTGCTCTCATGAATGCCACATAAGTATGTCCATAATAAAACTATTTATACTCATACCAAGTTTATTCTAAAGGTCATAATTAGCTCCTCCCATAAAAACAAATTGTTTCACTCATTCTGTCATGTCAAAAGAACTATTATAAAAGTCACATTGAAAAAGAACACAAACACTTCTATTCGTTTGCGTTTTGGCACCTCTAGAGAAATGTTTGCATGTCTCTTGTGGTATATTCAGCAGTCAGCACATGGGTGCTGTGAAACAGCGTGACAGTTGGTGACCTCCCGTCGTCCTCACCCTCCCACCGACGCTCGATAGCGGCCCTGTTCCCGGCAGGAGAACGCCTCGGTGAGATGATTGCCCTGGCACCGCCAGCCTCTCACTGCCACTTTAGCCCATTCGGCTTCAAAGAGCAGCAAGCCATGGAGAGAGAGGCCTTCTAAGGGTACGAGGCACTTTAAACCCTGCTTCTCCGTAGCACTTAACCACATTGTTATTAGCATGGCTGTATGTGTGAAACACACATCATTTTAGACGTCCCTAACAAGAACAAGGAGGGATCCTAGTGTGCTACTGACCTTGTAGAAACTCCAGAATCGGCACTGAAGTGAAAAACAGAGGTACATTTTTCTTGATGTAATTTGTTCTGTCTGTGTCTAACTTCATTATTGCTGGGCAAACACAAAATCAAAACGTGCATCAAAGCTCCCATGTAATATAAGCAAACACACACCTTCTTTTTTAATAAAGTGTCAAAATAAACCGGCTTGTCTTTTTAATAAAAAGGAC
>SSNS01001134.1:20066-31760 GCA_006937985.1 Aphyosemion australe
CACCCGAAGACGGAGGGAGGCTACCCTCTTGCTCACCGGGGTACACCCCAACGTACAGGCACCAAGATGGGGGGCAAGAAGTATGCCCACCCCTGCTCGGCGCCTCTCAGTGGGAGCAACTCCAGAGTGGTAGAGAGTCCAACCTCTCTCGAGGAAACTGGTTCCAGAGCCAGAGCCATGCGTTGAGGTGAGTCCAACTATATCTAGTCGGAACCTCTCAACCTCACACACCAACTCCGGCTCTTTCCCCACCAGAGAGGTGACATTCCACATACCAAGAGCTAGCTTCTGTAGGCGAGGATCAGACCGCCAAGGTCCCTGCCTTCGGTTACCACCCTTTGCACATCGCACCCGACCCCTTTGGCCCCTCCCACAAGTGGTGGGCCCATGGGAAGGGGGACCCACGTCTCCTCTTCGGGCTGTGCCCGGCCAGGCTCCATGGGTGAAAGCCCGGCCACCAGGCGCTCGCCAGCGTGCCCCAACTCCAGGCCTGGCTCCAGAGGGGGGCCCTGGTGACCCGCGTCTGGGCGAGGGAACACTGATTCCATTTATTGTAATCATCATACTAGGGGTGTTTGGGCTGCACTTTGTCTGATCCCTCACCATTTTGATGATAGTATTGTCTTTAAAATAATAATAATAATAATAATAATAATAATGGGTTGATAGAATGTGTGTGCAATTTGATTTTATTTAGACAGAAATGAGGGCAAAAACACATGAAGAGGGATTTCTGATCACTCATTTGATTGTAGTTTTAGTTGTGTTTGGAGCACATAAAAAAGGTTTACATGGTCTTGTAGCCAAGGTTCTGAGCTTTCTTTACAGGCACAGCTTGACTATATTGATATTTAGGGCATGTATTTTGCTGCTAAACTTCCACATCCCCCAATTGGGGGACCCTCGGGCTTAAAGGGTTAAATGCGTAAATTTTTTTTAATGTGTTATTTTTTTCTAATTAATTAATCATAATTAACGCATTAAATTCCCGATATATATATATATATATATATATATATATATATATATATATATATATATATATATATATATATATATATATATATATATATATATATATATATATATATATATATATTAATAGCTCCACAGAAGCACACCAAAACTTTAACGATGGACAATTTGAGTTTGCAATGGTGTGAAATATGTTGACTCAGGGTGGCTGACGTGCTAGGCAGATATTCACCTGGGTTTGTACTATTCTAAGAGACCTGTCGTGTCCATCAACAAGAAGACATTCAAGAAGTCCCATTTCAGAATCAAGCTTACCTTGGAGGGCTTTGAAGAAGAAATGGAAAAGAGGAACAGATGTCCAGCCCTTCATCTTAGCACAATCAGCAATACCAAGTGGGCCAGTTCAGCTGCGTTCAGGGGGCCCAGCTTCATTCAGCTCTTTCTACCCATTTCTGCCTTTTCCGGGATCCACTGATTACTATTTTCTTGTTCATTTTCTTTTTTCTTTTCCTCACATTTTTTAATCACAATTTTTACTTTTCCCATTTTTTTATTTTTTTAAATAATTTTTAAATTTCTTTACTTTTTTAATTTTAAAATGTATTTGTTCTATTAAGCGCCTCCTTATTTTTATCTTGAGAGGCGCTATATTAAAGATTGTTTCTTATTCCTCTGCTGCATTTTTTCTTCAGAAAAACATTCAGGCAGCCCACCTTGGTAAACCAGCGCAGTCAACCTCTATCAAAAACACCTGAAAACAATTCTTACCTTTAGTTAACCTCCTTGCATTATTAAAGTAACACCTTTTAATGTTTTGATGGTACGATGTCATTTCCTGTCATGTTTACAAATATTACTGCACATTATACAGATTTGTTTACTTTATTAATAATGAGAGACACAATCTCAAACTGTCAGTGTTCATTTAGGTATTTTCCATTAATTGTTATTAAAACATTTATAAATATTGAGTTTATCCAAAGTGTGAAATGTGAATTTTTCATATTGCATACATTTTCAGGTAGGTGTGGTTGACATTTCCTTTACAGAAGTTGAAAATTATTGCATCAGAAGAAAAATATAGTATGTTGTAGTCCACTGTTTCTCAAATGGGGGTACGCGTACCCTTGGGGGTACGAGAAGGCACTCCAGGGGGTACGTGAGAAAATATACATATATTTAAAAAATAGCATCCATGCAAAAATGAACACTTGAATCACTACATATTAGTGATGATAAATATTTACAATACATTTAGTTATGGATTGTTAACATTTAAAATGTTCAAAATAGTTATTTTTTTTTCAAATGTTTGTATTTTGTACATGTTTATCAGTTACAAAGTTTAATAAATCACAGCCATCAGTGACTGTTTTACGTCTTTTTTTTTCTTCTTTTTTTTTACAACCAAAAATGCTTTGCTTTGTTAGGGGGTACTTGGCTGAAAAAATATTTCACAGGGGGTACATCACTGAAAAAAGGTTGAAAACCACTGTTTTAGTCGACTAAAATAAGACTGAAATTAAAACATACTGGACGACTGAATTGTGACTAAAATTAAAAAGAATTTTAGTCAAAAGAATAAAACTAAATAAAAATGTCTTGTCAAAGCACTGATTATTATTTTCTTTATTTAAAAGGTAGGATTTTACCGATATAGTTGGGTTTTATTCAAACGTGAAACAGTTTTGACCTTAAAATATGTAAAATAAATTAAAATACATCATTTATTATGTAAGTAACCTGGGAATGCATTTACCAATGTGTCCTGATAATATAAAAGGTGGACCAACATCCATGCATTTGTTGCAGTTTGAACTTTTTAAAACGAAGTACAGACAACCTTTACCAAACCTAATGATTACAGAGAATGGATAAATATGGGCCCTAATTGGAGATTCAAAAATAAAGAATGGATTTAAACAATCAGCAAATCCATTATGTTCAACAGCTTAAATTTTAAACCCATCAGTCACCATGTTCACTCTTAAATCCCTTACCAGTACATTTACCCAATAAGGAGATTGGAAAAAATAATTAAATAACCAACAATGCTCTTAAACCTGCCATAGATTAAACAGCTATAACATAAACCGTGTTGATTGATTCACAGACCTTCCACGCATCCAATCTATCGCATCAGTGTATCAACACTAATCCAGTTACCATCACTCATTATCCTTCGTCTGCTGATACACGTAGATGGAAATATGATAGTCATCTGAGATTGAATTAGCAGCAAGGTCAAAGCGGTAACCTTCCATCAAATTAGTACAGGACAGCTTTAAATACCACGGGCATGGCTTAAAACCAAGCCCGGTTAGCTGCGTTGCTTGGAGATGAACGTTGCACAAAGACACTTGTGTTTGTGTTGTGACGTTGCACATTAATCTGCAGATGATTCAGAAATAAATATGTGTTCCTGAGTAATTGCTAATGGATGCTACGTGTCTAATGAGTGTTATGTGTCCTTGTTATTTGTCATTTGTGCACAAATCCATTGTTCCACGGTTCTGTCCTTGTTCTGTCATCCAATTAAAATATGGTAGCATTTGTCCTTGAAGGGGATGTACATTCGNAGCAGTGAAATAAAATGAGCTCGGAAAAAGGATAGAATGCCTTCCCTGGGTCAGGGACGATGTCCTGCCTCAAGTCGAGGAGTTTAAGTATCTCAGCATAAAAAAGTATAACATAAAAATGGAGCGGGAGGTCAATAGGAAGATTGGTGCTGCATCTGCAGTGATACGGGCGTTGTAACAGTCTGTCGTGGTGTAAAGAGAGCTGAACTGGTAGGCGACGCTCTTGACTTACAGGTCAATCTACGTTCCAAATAGGGCTGGGCGATAAATCAAAAATGTAACGTTATCGAAATTTCGGACTCTAACTGATATAATTTTTCCCATGTCAATAAATTTGGTAATAAAATAATGAAAAGATGTGTGCAGGTTGGTGACGTTCATGTCCCTTTAAGAAGTTGTACCACCTCAAGTCACATGTCAGCATGACTCAAGGTAATGCACACGTGACAGCCCCATCTAGTGGACAACTTTTGTTTTTGCGCATACGTGTAATTATCGTCCATTTATCGTTATGGAGGTGAACTCCTCAATATACCGTGATATTTATTTTAGGCCATATCGCCCAGCCCTAGTTTTAACCCTCATCTATGGTCACGAATTTGGGTAGTGACCGAAATAATGAGATTGCGAATACAAGCAGCAGAAATTAGTTTTCTCAGCAGGGTGTCTGGGCTCTCCGTTAGAGATAGGATGAAAAGCTCGGTCATCCAGGAGGGGCTCGGAGTAGATCCGCTGCTCCTCCACATCAAGAGGAGCCAGTTGAGGTGGCTCGGGCATATTGTTAGGATGCCTCCTGAACGCCACCCTGGTGAGGTTTTCCGTGCATGTCCAACTGGGAGGAGAACTAGAGGGAAGCCCAGGACATGCTGGAGGGACTATGTTTCTCAGCTGGCCAGGGATTGCCTTAGGAATCCCTTGGAGGAGCTGGCCCAAGTGGCTGGGGAGAGGGAAGTCTGGGCCTCTCTGCTTAGGCTGCTGCCCCCGCGACCCGACTCCGGATAAGCGGAAAAAATAAATAAATGGATGAATCTAGTGTCCTTTTCTAATTTCTAACCAGTGGGTGAATGTGCGTGTGAATAGGTGAAGAACTCCTGTGTTGTAAAGCGCCTTGGGGGGTTGTAGGACTCCAGAAGGTGCAGTATAAATACAGGCAATTTACCATTTTCATTTCCAATCACAATTGAATTTATAAACATGATCTGACATGTTGTTTTTAAACAATGTCAACCCAGCTCCCCAGGGGGCTGGGCTCCCCTTAAGGGAAATGGGCTCCCCCTTGAAAGGCTGCAATGGACACACCAAGGGGGAGCTCTAAATATAGTCCAGTTTCAATTCATATAACATTCTCTCTTCCACAAGATTCTTAATGTGTTTTAGATTGAAAGAACAGTGATTGAGAAAACACATCAGACAGGCATTACATTACTGATGTATTTTAACCCTTATATGCTCCTAGTGCACTTTTTTGTGCACAAAGACTATAATCGTGACTTTTTTTTTTTTTTAGAAAATATGACATTACACAAAAACAAAGTGAGCAAAAAATATTTTTATGTCCCCAAAACAGGTCCTCTAGAAATAACACACAAATTATTATTATTTTTTTTTTCACAGTTCTGGTTTTGATCATAAACCTGGCAATACAGGGGTTAAATCTCAGAAATGCACAAATATTTTATTATATTTTGTGAGGGCTGAAGCTAAGGATGAAATTCATGTAAAAAAATTGGGACTTATGAAATATTATGTAATATTTCTATAGGAAGTTTTGATTCGGCATTTGTTTGTGCACAAGGCGAAGAAATGCTAGAAAATTAAAGGATTGTTTCAGGGTTAATTTTGACTGACGAAACAATTAAAATTGTCACATTTTCACCAACCCACTTCTTGCAAAAAATCTAACCCTAACCCTAGCCATTACATAAACATTTTGAAAACCATAAACTGCAGATTGTGTGTTGACAACGGTGTCCACACCACGATCAATTTTCTGATTAAACCGTTTTTTTGCCAGATGAGCTCATTTCTTAATATTGGAACACTTGAAAAGGTTTTGCATTTTGCAAAGAACCACATTAATTACTTAAAAAATTATTATACCACTGGCTCATGATCAGGCTAAAAAAAAAAAAAGAATAACACTGTTACTTTAGGTTGGAAGATGTAGAAAGCAAAAATCCAACAGCAAAACGAGTATTAAGAATTAAGATGATATGGAGCCTGGAGCTGTAGCAATCACAGCTGCTGCTGTTATGGTTACAGCTTCTGAAGAGAACAGTGAGGATTCTGATGATGCAAATAGTGAGATCTTTGATGAACAGGGCTTTGAGACCAACTGTAAGAAATTGGAGGGCTAGTGTACGTCTGATTTTAGTAACTTCCTACAGTCAAGAGAAATCCAGGCCGTTGTGGTCCCTATGATAAGATAATAATCAAGGCTGATATTAGATCTATTTTACATTGGTTTAGCCATTTTTTCTGGTTTTGACAGTGACAATGGGGGTGATGATGGTAATGATAGTGTTCCTGCACTAAGTTGCTCTGTTCTTGAATGCCTGTGATGAGGCAAAAAATGTTAGGCTGCCTGCGAATCTGCTGTTGCTTTTTGATTGTTCAGAAACTGTTAACCTACAAAAAATTCAAGCAGGTCTTTGTTATTTATCGTTCAGGGGCGGGTCCGATGGGGGGGCCTGGAGGGACACTGACCACCTCTCCAGAAAGGCTGGCCACCCCTGGTGCCCCCCCAAAACTGAGACAATTAAACATCTGTATCATATAAACAACAATCAAAATATCAGATGTAAGCTGACATTTTCAAAGTGAAACTCAAAAGTCTGATTGTAAGTGAATGCAGCACAGCTGTTGTCTGAGTTGCGTAAACTTAGGTGAAATTAGAATATCACAGAACATGTAACCCTAAAATAATTATTGCCATCATTGTTTCTAGTAGTAGTTTAAATACGGAAGAGAGGCTTTAATTCTTGCCAGTTGTGGGCGCCCCCCCGGGTTCATTGTTGATACCCCTTGTGCCCCCCTCCAGAAAAAAAACTCTGCACCCGCCCCTGTTACCGTTGTGCTGTAAAATATATACATGTGCGCACTTTTATGAGTAAAATGAAAAATATGGCTCTCCCAAAAGCCATGGGGTAACTCAAAGCCCTGGTGTCATGACTTGATGTCATGAACACACTGGATTATGAGGCAAACATAGATCATTTTGATGGACATAGCATATCAAAACTAACCAAGTTAGCATTAAATTAATCCTGCTAAACCACTGTCTAAATTGGGCCTACAAATATTAAGAATGCTAGCTAGCTAGCAGCTAATGTAGCACTTTAAAAATACAGCAGTAGCAGCTGGACTCAGGGCTGCCAACACTCACGCATTGAGCGTGAGACACACGCATCTGACCCCCTTCACACGCTCCCACGCCACACTTCCAATTTCTCACGCTGAAAAAGCACCGCAGTGAGGTTAGTTGGACAGTGGATATTCAACAGACATTACTCCATGGTTCACTACAGTCACCGATGAGTTTATATTATCGGGTGTGCTATGATGTGTGTGTGCGCTGCGCCAGAGAGAGACGGCGGTCATTTGTGTTCCGAGGACTCGCTCATGAAAGCGGTGGTCCACTTAGGGACCGCCAAAATTTCTAGTCATTTGAGAATGCATACAAAAGGTCAAAAGCTTCCAGCTTCATTAAGTTATTCAAAATCAATTCTCAGTTCTGTTCCTAAACTAGACCAACAAGACATAATGTTTTTTGACACATTTCATACAATCTGATCTTTTTTTATTAAGATTTTCATAAAAAATAAGATATTTTCTTCAAAAGCTTCCAGGAAAATTGATAAAAAAATAGTAAAAACCAATTGTGTTACTAAGGTACCAATGCAATGAGACACAACAGTTTTTAACATACTTCATACAATCTGATCTTTTTTGTTAGGATTTTCATTAAAAATATATAATTTTTTCAAAAGCTTCTAGGTAAAATTATATATATATATATATATATATATATATATATATATATATATATATATATATATATATATATATATATATACTCAAAACCAATTCCCAGAGGTGGCAGCTTGGAACTACCAAACAATAGGATTCCTTTGGACCGGAAGGAATGGAATTGATTTGGGGCCATTGATCAATTTATTTGGAGGCTATATAAGACAAATTAGTTATTTGTTATTTTATTTTATTTTTATTTTTTATTTTATTTAACCTTTATTTATCCAGATGAGAACTAATTCTCATTTACAATGACGATCTGGCCAAGAGGCAGCAGTAACAGACACAGTTAGCTTTACACCAAAGAAAAACAAATAAGATTAAAAAAATGCAAGATAAAAATAAGATAAAACAGCTAGACATAAAGACAAAGGACTGTTTTCATATATAATATGTACAAGCCATCAAAACAGACTTAAAACAATTTTTAAGTACTCAGCAGCAGGCACATTGATCAGAAACTATTGAATGCAATGAATTATTGAAGGTAGATAATGGAACGTAGGTAGTGAGCTTTAGTGATTTTTGCAGTTCATTCCAGTCATTGGGAGCAGCAAACTGGAATGAAGAGTGGCCAAAGAAGGTGCGAGCTTTGGGAATAACCATAGAGATTAGGTTACTGGAATGTAAAATGCCCTGGTTGTTGGAAGTGATGAGTAATGTTATTTAAATATTTTTTAAA
This sequence comes from Aphyosemion australe, assembly GCA_006937985.1. Classification (NCBI taxonomy): domain Eukaryota; kingdom Metazoa; phylum Chordata; class Actinopteri; order Cyprinodontiformes; family Nothobranchiidae; genus Aphyosemion; species Aphyosemion australe. Next base: position 28,335 of record SSNS01001134.1, read on the forward strand.
AATCTGACTCAATGAAATTTGTTAAAAACTGCTGTGGTCTAATTAAATAACAACTGACAATTGATTTTGAGTCATTTGATCACAAAACCTGGATGCTATTGAAGCAAAATACAGAAATTATCATAAAATATTAATACAAATTATCTCTTTAAATTAAACATGTTAAAAACTGTGGTGTCTTATTAATATAGCTTGGTAACAAAACTGTGAACTAATTTTGAGTAATTTGTTAACTTACCTGGAAGCTTTTGAAGAAAATTACTTAAATACTTAATTGGAAATTGGGTTTGAGTATTTTGATCAATTTATCAGGAAGCTATTGAAAAACAAACTATTTTTCATTAAATTACTTATATAAAAAGATCAGATTGTATGAAATATGTTTCAAACTGATGTGTCTCGTTGGTCTAGTTAAGTAATTGATTATGAATAATTTAATCAATTAAGCTGGAAGCTTTAGATTTTTTTGTATGCTTTCTCAAATGACTAGTCTAGTGATGAGTCCTCGGAACACAGCTGACCACCGTCTCTCTGTGGCGCACGGCATGAAAACCATCTACTGACTGTAGTGAACCAGGAGTGAATGTCTGTCGAATAACCAACGTCCCACTAACTTCACCGCGGCTGAAGACCCCCCCCCCCCGTTATGGGCAGCGGAGAGCCACGGCCCCCTACCCCAACCCCGGACAGCGGAGGGAGGCAAGACAAGCCCCTCCCCCCCTCCACCTCCCACCCCAGTCTCACACATGGAAAACTTAAAAAGTTGGCAGCCCTGTAGACTGATTCCTAAAAATACAAAAATTTGCAATCTGTAACTGAACCAACAATGAACTCTTTTGTAAAATAACAATTTAAAGATCCATATAAAGATTTGTTTTTCTGAGATTGGAAAGTACATTCAGGATGGTTACTCACCAAATATGGCTATTACAGATCTGTCTTTTTTTTTTTTTTTTATCGGAGTCCACGGACATTTTCTAAATTTGCCAGGTCTTTCTACTGTTTAAATAATTCTTTTTCATTATATTTGACTTGTGTGAGTCATATACCGAGGTATCCAGTCAGATTTGTTTTGTTTTTCTTCTCTTTCGCTGTCTATGCCACAGTGCAAGTGTAGTAAAACAGAAGTGTCTGGTGGCGCCTTGGCAGCAGAACAACAAAAAGGCAAATTAAAGCTAATTAACATCTGTTTCTGGCTCTTCAGCGTGATTTAGTAAGTCAGGTTTCCGTCGGATCAACCAGATTCGCAGGCACCCGAAGGAGGCAGGAAGGAAGCTGTCGTAACCGCATCACACACATGCACGCACAAGCCCAAATCAACACTCTCTGCCAGGTTGCATGGAGCAGTGTTGATGGAGCAAACACACGAACATGCACAACAAAGACACACACTGAAACCCACCACGTAGCACAGATGCAGATTTACATAGAAGCTAAAAAAGGAAGTATTCACTACCCCCCAGTTAGATGGGTACACTGTGCTGTATGTGCATCCTCTCACTGCTAAAGAAGTCTAATTCCTATTAACTAACACAACAGAACGCTACTGCAGGTCATTTATTCCCATTGCAGTAAGAGTGTGTAACTTTACAGTTTAACTGTTACTGGGATTATCCTTTCACACGCTAACATCAGTGCTATATTCAGTATGTGTGCAATACCTTGATGCACATTTGTATGTCTGTGTCTTTTATGCTGTTTCTTCTTGGAAACTCAGTTTTCTATTTTTATTCATTATTTTAATTGCTGAAGGTTACAATAAAATCCTACTGCCTTTGTGTATTTACCTGTATTAGATTTTTCCTATTCTCTGAGTGTATGTGTTGCTTTAAGGTGTGATTTTCCCCACTGTGGGATCATTAAAGTCTATTCTATTCTATAAAGGTACAGCTTTTTTAGCCTCGACTCTAAAAGTCAGCGACTGGTTTGCATTTACAGGTAAGAAGGCAGACAGTAGCAGGCGCTCAGCCGCGGTTTTTCTGGCTGAAAGTGGCTGCCAACCTTTGTTAGCTTTGGATTAGCTCAGTTAGCATCATCTCAGAGTTTGTTGGGTGTCAAACCAGCTCCGGTGGCCTAGTGGTAGAGTGTCCGCCCCGGGACTGGGAGATCGGGGTTCGAATCCCGGTCGGGTCATACCAAAGACCTTGAAAAAATGGGACCCAATGCCTCCTCGCTTGACACTCAGCATTAAGGGGTTGAATTGGGGGTTAAACCACCAAATAGTTCCCGAGCGCGGCCGTGTCTGCAGCTCACCGCTCCCCACCATGGGGATGGGTCAAATGCGGAGGACAATTTTCTCCACACACCAGTGTGTGTGACAACTGATGGCTTTAATCTTAATCTTTAATCATCTGCCCTGACCCTCACAGCTTCGCTCTTGGCTCCATTTTTGCACTTTCTGTCAGTGACAAGACGCGTGACATGGCCAAGATGGCGGTGGTTGGAGCTGCTCATTGGGCTTCAATTCAGCTCTTCAGAAACCTACGGGTGACGGTGCAGAGGGTGTGTCCATTATTTCTACAGTGATGGTTTTTACAACACTTTAATTTCATTGTTTGATGATAAAACGCAAACTATTATTATTAGCTTCCAATGTTTTGAGGTTCATGTTGTCTCATTGTGTGTTTCAGTGTGGACACAATGGGGTCCACTTCATTGGGTCATTTGTTTTTCTGGAGTCAGTATTTTGACCGTGTTTCTTGACATTTCAATTTATTTATTTATTTATTGGTCATTGCTACTATTCCTTCAACATCTTGACGTTTTGATCTCAACCATTTGACTTTTCTTTCCTGACCATTCCCTGTGGCCCTAATATGCCATCCTATACTATAAATAGCTTGTTTCAAGGCACATTTGGTGCCACAAACTACAGAATTCTATGAAAGTTGGAGGACTTATGTTGCACCACATCTGGAAACACTCCAAGGGACCAAACCATGTTAACGTATTCTTGCAAGTGGCATGACTGGATCCTAGTCTAGGCTGCAGGTAATGTGGCTAAACTTTCAATTATCAAGCTACATTGAAGCATAGGTCCCATGTCATGGATTCCCACTCCACTCCACATAGAATTCTGATTTGCTGGGACTGTGATGATTGATCATCACCACAATCATGCTATAGAAGTTATCTACATGCTCCAAAACATTGCTTACTCTATCTGATGGGACACTTATTACAATGCTTGCCTAAAGACCTCACCAAGACCATGCTGACCATCATGTGGTTGCAGGCAATATAGCTGAATCATCATTCTGTGTGCAGATGGTCTTGGGATACCTCTTGCTGTGAAGATAAGTGTTTAATAAATAGTTGTTTTTGGATTAACAACACATTTATCATTTCTGTCTAAAATAAGCTGCATCTTGAAATTGCATGCTAAACATTGATGTCGCCATGATTTTGCTCCTTACAGAAAGGTAA
>SSNS01001135.1:0-23200 GCA_006937985.1 Aphyosemion australe
GCTGCAAGAGACTTTTCTGTGCGGACTGGGGAGTAGGACAAGCGTGCAAAGTTTCGTAATTTTACGATGAAAAAAGGTCAATGGGGGGGCTGATTTTTCACTTTCTAGGGGGCGCTATTTCGCTATTTCTGAAGCGATTTTTTCAGGACCTTTAAAAAACAAAATTTTACACCAGGCCTGACATGCCTGCAAAATATTGTGAGTTTTGGGGTATGTTAAGGCCCCCAAAAAGCCAATTCATTTGCCGGAAGAATAATAAATAATAATAAACAAAGCAGATACAAGAGGCCTTCGCAGCGCTTTCGCTGCTCGGGCCTAATAAACAGAGCAGATACAAGAGGCCTTCGCAGCGCTTTCGCTGCTCGGGCCTAATAATAATAAATCTTTTACAAAAGCAGTAGAAGAAAAGAAAAACAAATAATATTTCCTACGTCTACAGAGGTAGAAACCTCAGCAGTTAGAAAGACCATAAACATCTTTATGATCTGTGTTACAATCTACACATTCAGGAAGTCATGTATACATCTGCCAGAGCTGTAAAGAAGAATGTTGAGTAACTTGTTCTGTAATTTATCCTTTTGACATTTTAGAGCAGGTTTCTGAGGGCTAAAGGACCTCTCAGGTGTGTTTGAACTTTGGTGCAGCTGAAACACCAAGACAACTTCACTTGCCACATCTGCAGCCACACAAGGTGCAAACACAGATTTGCAAAGCCTCTACACACTGTTATCTGGCTTGGCCTTGCTGTTTAGGCATGCATACCAGACTAAGCAGAAGCCAACAAGAAAGGCCAGGCACAGCAGGATGTAGATGGATGTGGTGCTCCAAAAGGCAAACAGGTAGAGATTCTTGTTGCAGTAGGAGTCTATGTCAGTTGTGTTCTTGTAGTTTGGCTGGTAAATCGAGTAGATCCACACGGTACCTGGAGCAGAGAAACACAATCATACATGTAGTCTTTGAGTAGGTGGATCTGATAACCTGCTCATGGTTCAGGAAGTGCATCAGGAAATGAGGTCCTAGTTGTTTCACAAGAATATTGAGTCATTTAATAGCTGGACCAAACCCTTAAAACTATGTCTGTTGTTCAAAAGTGAAGCTAAACCAGTTTACAGGTGCTGCCATGTTTCTGCATTTGACACCAATATCTAATCAGCCAATCACATAACAGCCACATTTAGATGTGGTGAAGATGACCTGCTGAAGTTTAACCTGAACTAAAGAGATCTTGGTTGTTGGTTCCTGACAGGCTGATCTGACAATGGTGAGAAAATCAGTTTTTCATACTTATCCACAATTTTAAAACCAGTTTATTAATACATTTTTAAATCTTAAAGACATTTTAGGAAGCCTTGGCTTTGGTATGATTTACCCTAGGCATGCTTCAGTAAGGAGTAACTCACCAGCAAGGAACCAGCTGAACATGAAAAAGTACGCCACAAAGTTCCAGAACATGCAGATACAGTACAGCTCTTCGCTCGTCCGGGTGCAGGGCAAACAACAAAAAAGTCCAAAAAGCATGCTGAAGGTCCCTGCTACTATCAGATAGATGGGGATGTAGGGCTGACTTGGGCACTCTTTCAGGTATACTGCCCCTGGTGGACATAGGATGAATGTTATTGTCTTGACCAACTTCAATTCAACATCACAGTGATTTATCGGTGATTAAACAACTTACCAATAGCGATCTGAGCAATGGTCAGGATGCTAACAGCCACCTTTGAACATGCTGAAAAACATAACAAATGTTGTTGTTTTTTCAGTGAAAAACTGACATGTTGAGATGAAGGTGTGTGTTTCTAGACTGGATCTCACCTAGTACTGGTGTTGGAGTCTGAGGGTTTTGTTCAAAGTGTCTAACTAAGTCGTCTAACATGATGGCTAACGGGGAATCTCACCTGCAAGAGAATACAGACAAGTGTGACTGAGGAGGAAGTTTTCAATATGGCTGGACAAAACAAGTATTCAAAGTAAAAGTATGCAAAGTGTTTTTTTACCAGAGGACAAAAAGAAAATATGTGGAGACAAAATATTTTAGGTGTGCTAGGATAACATCAGAGTGTTCTCATTTAGCAAATGTGTGACGGGGAAAAGTGCTTCAGCGTGTAGGAGTGAGTCGCTCACAACAAACATCCCATATTTTATTATTTAGTTGTGTGTTTGTACCTTTTGAGCAGAGGTGGGACCAAATTGTTGTTTTTCAAGTCTTCAGCTAAGTCTAAGGTCAAGCAATGCAAAAAGCAATGCAAAAAAAACAAACAAGAAAAGTAAATTTACTATCAAGTCCCACATCAACCAGTGAGTCAACAATTGAATCAAGTTCCATGTTAAGTCATGCAGGTCTTTAGTCAGGTTGTAAGTCAACTCATGCAAGCTTCAAATCAAGTCCCAAGTCAAACCATGCAAGTCTTGAGTCAAGTCTCAAGTTAAGTCCAAAGTTAGGCCATTTCTGTCTCATGATCAGAAATATTTTCAGGATACCATGGATGTTTCTTTCACGCTGTTTCTTATTCGACAGGCAAGCATGTTCTGCTAAACGTGATCAAGAAGAGGAGTGCTGATCTTGCATGTCATGGTAAATATTAGCTTAGCACAACAGAATGATTTTGTTTCTGTTTCAGATTCAAACACAGACTAGACCACATGCACAGAGATCAGTAGAAATCCTTCATTGTTAATAAGGCTAACAGTTAAGCTGTGATAATATAGATTGCTGTTCCTGATTCCCGTTAGGCTCTGTGTAGCAATGAATGTGCTAGTTTTTGCTTTTCAAGCTCTGGCAGGAACAGATCCACCTTATATTGTTGAGCTGTTGACAAGATATGTTCCTGTGCGACTTCTCCGCTCCTGCAAGAAAGACCTGTTGGCAGTTCCCAAGTCCAAACGTAAATGTAGGAGGGAACGGGCCTTTTTGATACTAGCACCAAAAATTTTAAATCAACTCCTGCTCAATGTTAGACGTTCATCGTCAATTTGGAGCTTTGAAGCCCGACCTATGCAGTATTTTTGGTCTACTGACTCCCCTGCTGGCTCATTTGAATGTTAATTGGAGTAAGGTGGAGTTACTCTGACTTGATGTGATATGAAGAGTGTAACGCTTGGTGACAGTAGGGTTTTATGTTTATATGGGTTTATGTTTTCTATATATTTATGAATCTTTTTTCTTCTTTAATCTTGTGATTGTTGCTGTTTGCTGTCCCTAAATTGTATAATCTTTGTTTTTAATATGTTCAGCACTGTGGGCAGCCTTGACTGGTAGCAGTAAATCATCTCTAACCGAGGTCCTTGTATCCTCGCACATGATTGAATCCTCCCCCGGCTGCCGCTGAGCAGCTCTGCCAGCCAGCTGGTGCCACCGGCCAGTGCTCCCAGCCTGGTCCTGTTGGCTAGTCAGCTCTGGTGGCCTAGTGGTAGAGTGTTCGCCCCGGGACTGGGAGATCGGGGTTCGATTCCCGGTCGGGTCAGACCAAAGACCCAATGCCTCCTCGCTTGACACTCAGCACTAAGGGGTTGGATTGGGGGGTTAAACCACCAAATAGTTCCTGAGCGCGGCCACAGCTGCAACTCACTGCTCCCCACCACGTGGTTGGGTCAAATGCGGAGATGTAATTTCACCAGTGTGTGATGATGACTTGGGACTTTAACTTTAGTAGCTTGTAGTGTAACTTGCCTGTCTGTTTGCCAACACGCTATAGCCTTTCCCTGTGGCCACATGATTCCTCCTCTCAGGGTCTTTGTCATTTTATTTACCAGGAACTCTGTTAGTCAATAGTAAAGTGGAGCTGACAGCTGCTTCCAGCATGTTTCCTGCATGTCTTAAATTGTGAACACAGCTGATTTGTTTGATTTAGTGATGAACCGCTCCTGTAGAAACTAATGAAGGCTGAGGAGACATTTCAGCAGTTTGATTAAGGTGTTAAGGTAAAGACAAAAGCACAGCGAAGAGATAAGTTTCACTTTTGCTTTTACAACAGTGAATTAATGATGGACTCTAGGGGTTGCTAAAAGCAAACAAAACTACCAAGTGTGCCTTTAAAGGATGTTTGGAAACCTGAAGACATTTGGGCTGTGTCTAAATCCAGAGGTTTCGTGCTCATGAGGTCAGATTTTAAGACCAGTGACGTCACAGCGCCGCGACTAGACCGACCAAATTCAAAGAGTGCTCAGAATGCGATCTTGAAATCCGTTCTTCTTTGCCCCGATTTTGAGAATGGGTGCGGTGTAGTCTCCTCACCTCTATAAATCCTGTGATGCACTGCAGGATTGATTTCTGTACCGGCAACAATGGCAGAAGAAGCGGGAGACGCAGCAGTACATCTTTAAATGTCAGTTTATTAAAATCTGAGTGTACGAAAAGTTAAACCCTGAAGTGGTTGTGTTTTTAGGCGTTTGCCATTTTCATTAGGCCTGTAATGTGTTTTTGTATTCTTGTTCCTAATTACAGTTCATAAAATTGGAAACTCATGTAATAAATCATACAATTAACCGTGAATAATCCGGATGAGTGGATCCATATTTTGTAATGGATTTCCTTTAAGCAGTTGCTAGGTGACAGGAGGACATCTGCGGGACTATTATTTAAGACTAGAATGTCCACATTCACAGCTGTTAGCATCCGGTCTAACCAGTCACGGAAGAAAACGTTCTCCTGAGCCCAATGAGGACGGGTACTCATAAGTATGCAACCCCTGGATTTGGACACAGCCCTCGGTGTTCTTCCTAAAATGTTTGAGCTGGATCTGGGAGTAAATTAGATAAACAGCAACAACACGTGAAGATGAAGGAACTTTTCCCACGAAACAAAATAATCCACCTCCAGAACGTCTCCACAAATACCCTGAATGGACCGAGCCTGTAGGAAAAAAACAGTGTTGCACACTTGTCCACTAACAGAGACCGGAGGACATGAATGCTCAAAAGCAAAACATCCCCTTAATGAAGAAAGCGTACCTTCTCAGAAGAGTTTGTGAGTCTGAGAGCGTCTTCTTCTTCTGCTCTGGGGTTTAACGGCAGCCTGCAGCCTGTGTGATTGCACTGCTGCTAGAGTCTGGGACATTCAGAGCAGCTTCGTTTTTAACTACTGAATGCCTCCACCTCCCTGGAGCACGTACAGGAAGAAGATGCACATTCTTGAAGTCAGCTGACTGTCAAATTACTTGTGCGTTGAAATGTATGAAAGGTATGACAATGACAAATACTTTTTGGCACATTCAGAACCCCATAGGGTGGGAGGAGTCCTGGCACAAGGATTTAAACAGCCTGATGTGGAGAGAATCAAGCTGGAAAAAAACAGTTAAGACACAACCTCTGGCTCCCTCCACTTGAGAGGTTGCAGCTCAATAGGAGACGTTCATATTCTGGAGTACTGACCAGTATTATAATCCTCTGTTGTGGTCCGTGAGGACTATTAACTTGGCTGTCATCTTGTTATGGCTGCCATGCTGACCTGCTGTTTGCCTCCACCGGCATTCTGCTCCAGCTTCCTACAAAGCAGCTCTTCCCTCCCTTGGCCTCTATCTCCAATCAGCAAGACAGAGTAGAAAAGGAGAGGTCGGTTGAAGATCCAGTGGAATGTTGGGTGGGCTGGAACTGGAGCGAGTGTCTTCTTACAATGCTGTTAAGCATTCAAACTATTGTTTTCCTGTTTCAGCATCTGTAAGTTTTTGAACCACTTCTTCAAATTTTCATCTTTTTCAACAAATTTGGTATCAAAACGTTCAGCTCATTCCAGGACTGTCTTTTGGTATTGATATCTTTAATATGTTTTAAAATATTTAGCTTTTTCTGCGACTTTTTGGCCCATTGGATTACATGAGATATGCTTCCAATCCTTCATTTTTTTCACAAAATCCTTTCACATGTTTGACCTTTAACTATTTTGGCATACTTTAACCTAGAGACTTCATTGAAAGTTTAGAGTAGTCACAACAGATTCAGCTATTACTGCAGGACTCTGCTTCTTGTTATATTTTACAGTTTTTCTAAAATCACAGTTTACAATTGAGATACGATTTGGGATCGTTCAGAAAATTTCACGACACTTATAATGGGAAAGTATAGGAGGGCTGACCTTCTCTTGCTCCATTTCAGGCAGGGTCCTGAGGGAACCGTAGATCATATCGAAATGAGATGCATGCCGGCTTACAGCTGACAAATATTCCTACGGTTTGAGCTATCATCCATGAGTGTACCCTAAAAATTATGGTAGTAGCGTTCATTTGTTTGAGAATGTTCAAGTTTAAAAAATGTTTCTCCCCACTCTAAGGTCATTTGACCTAGAGTGGAGCTGAACATGTTTGACAGAGATAAATACTTCAAACAAATTTTTGCTACGACCATATCTTTTAGAGTAGACTCATGAATTTTTCAAAAACAGTAGTTTTTTTTGTCAGCTTCAAGGGAATGTCTTTGTTTTGGCTGTATGTTTTATGGTTCTTGTGCTATGGGCTTCAAAGTGAGAAGAGTGCAACGTTTTCTGTTACAGAGCTCCATTATAAAAAAGAGAAGCTGTCTGATCATCTCACAGTCAGACAGCTGAGATTACCTCATCATATCTCCTAAAAACATTAAGTTAGACTCACAAAAATTCACACAGATCACCATCCAAGCCTTCTGCTCCTCATGCCTTTGAGGTTGTTTGAATAGGTGCAATACTTTTTGAATGGTGATGAGAAGTTTGAGAGCTCCAATCTGACATCTGAAGCACATATCCAAAGCTTTTCTCATTAATATCAATGCAGCTGTATGACAGGCAGGAAAAAGGCGAGAAACAACCAACCAACCAACGCAGTACAGTGGCTAAGGGGTTGGACTTAGATCCAAGAGACCTGAGTTGAAATCCAATGTCTGACCATATGAAAAAAATTGTCTTTTCTTGTGACACTTTTAAAAATGGGCTCATGCATATTAATACAAAATTTTTTTGCTGCTTACCAGAAGCCGAGAAGCCACCTCCCTGCTCTCTGATTGGTTGAGAGCCTTCAAGCTTTTACTGCCTTAAAATTCTGCTCCAACACACATAATACATCTAATCAACAGACTTGTTATGGCGAGTCTTCTATTTACATTTACTTACACTCTCAGTTACCATAGCAATGAAAATCACAGAAAAACTTTGCTAACTTTCTGAGCTTACTCTATCAAGACTCTTTAACATAGAAACATCATTTAAACTTCAAAAGGGTCATTAGACATTGGACTCTAACCCCTACTTCACACTGGAAGCATCAGCGGTGCGGAACGTCACTGCTTCAAATAGAATCCACTATAGTCTGTGGGGCGATTCAAACCAGCCGCAACATGGCAATTTCCAGACGCGTCCCAGAAGCGGCACGCCATGCTACGCCGCTAAAGATAGGATTGGGTTCTATTTTTGCCACGAGCCGCTTTTGGGATGCATCAATTTCCACAGTTAACATAGGGCCAGACAGGAAATTACACACGGTTTCGGTGTAAAATGTCCAGTAATTTTGCGATTTCATGTCTATGTAAATTACGTCTATACGTGTGAGCTCTTATTTATATATTTATATTTACTCCCTGCATCTTTTGAGACGTGCAGCAGTGTCTTTTTCATGGGGCAGTGTGTTTTTCATGGGTTTAATCCTGACAGTGGAGAGGAACAACATATGTCTTCTGAGTTAAAACAGTGATTAAAAAAATTTCCTTCTAAGCTCAATCCTCTTCAACTGTCTGCTTTTCAAGCTTTGACTTCTGCATCAAGTTTCAAAATGTTATATGCTGCTAAATTAACAGTTCAAACTATTCATACTAAAATACCAGCTGTTTAAACATTTCAGCTATCCAGTTTTTAAACCATGTTCAGAGGTTTCCGTTTTCTGCTTTTCAGGGTTTTTTCACCATTCTTCACCTACTTTTTGGGCTTTATAACACTTGTTAGTGATTTATTTTTTCTCCTAAATCTTCAAATATATTTTGCTAATTTTGAAAGTTTAGCTTAGCTTCAGCTATTCAGCAACTTCAGCTATCATTTTCTAGCCTGGCAAGCCATCCTATATATGTGAATATATAGTCTGGCCACGAACCATTGACGGCTCTCAGTCGTGAGGCGGGATCTACGGTTGTCTTTCAAAATGTCAGCACGCAATCGGATAGCGCTAGGACCAATCAGAGTGACGAACAACATGACGTAATCACGGTGACGGAAAAACGGGAGGCAGCTATGGCGTCTAACATCAATGATTTCTGTCGTTTTTGTATGAAAAACATGCAAATATCAGGTGTACTGGGACATTGCACTACTTTGATAACAATAAGAAGCCGCTAAGTATAGCCGACAGACTTACGCACGTTGGAGTCTAAATAATCCAATGTTGATGACAAAGCCATTTCAAACGAACGTGGTTCCTGCGTTGCCACCATGTTGATTGGGTTCGCGACCGCTGACGTCATCGGCTACTCCCGCTCTGTGATTGGCCCAAAATATAGAGCGCTGTGATTGGCCCAACCAAAACTATAGCGAGCTGTGATTGGACAGCCACAGGCTGGGAGGGTTCCAATGAAGTGTGCCTAGACCAAACTCTGCACAGCAAGAATTTGGTCTAGTTCACTAGGCTAATCATTTTCAGCATCCAGCATTCAAACAGCATTTCTGCAAGAAATGCAATTCATCTAGTTTTAAATAGTTTACCCATACCAGAAACACCAGTTCCCTTTGAAGTTCATACACTGGAAAATGTCTTTCGTGGTGTTAGTTTCCTCAAGAGCTCTCTCTGCATATGAAACAATGTTGTTTTTCACGTAAAGCAGTAGAAGGATTTGTCTACAGAAATTCTGAAGAAGCTCATTAAGGTGCTTGGAATGTTTAGCAAGAATAAACAGCAGCCTGTAAAGCAGTAGACAAATGTTTCTACAGAAATTCAGAAGGAGGTTATTATGGTGCTTGGAATGTTTAGCAAGAATAATACAGCAGCCCATGTGTAATACAGCCATTACATTTGTTTTATGCTTTATTCTGATACATGCAACTACCCTCAACACAATCATTTCAATAACAACAAAACATACTAAGCAGACCCACACAAACATCTTTAAAAGGTACATTGTGTAAGAATTGAGTAATAGTGATATCCTGTGGTCAAATTTGGTTACTGCAATCACTCCATCTTTTGTGTTGCCAGTTAGGGATGGGAAAATAAAGTTTATATGTTTCAACAATCATGAAATACTGAGTTTTCACAATTATGAATTACTTTAAATATATATATATATATAGGAGGCAACATGAGAATCACAAACCTAAAAATGTATATACAACCAGTATTTATTTACACCAGAACAAGGTTATTATACAATGATTGATGATGATGATGATACAATCATTTCAGTTAGAAAATCACAACAGATATTAAACACATACTGGAACTGTAAATGCAATCACTGTCGTGGGAAAAAATGTTGTTGATGTATTTTGCTCAAAGGATACGATGTGTCATGAAGTTTGTCTGACGTCACTCCTCTCGGCCCCGACTGCTGCTGCTGAAGATGCCGCTGTTCTCACCTCCTTGGACCCTGGAACCTCTTTGACCTTTTTCTGCATTTGACCCCCTTTCCCACTCTCTCAGGTAACTGGGAAGAGGCATTACTTTACTTTAGGGTACACATAAGCAGTAAGTAATGGTTAGGTACCTAGTAGTTACTGATTCATTCCTCAGTAAGTACTTGGGATGTGGCATTGCTTTACTTTAGGGTACACATAAGCAGTAGGTAATGGTTAAGTACCTAGTAGTTACTGATTAGTTCCCCAGTAGGTAACTGGGAAGAGGCATTACTTTACTTTAGGGTACACATAAGTAGTAGGTAATGGTTAAGTACCTAGTAGTTACTGATTCGTTCCTCAGTAAGTACTTGGGATGTGGCATTACTTTACGTTAGGGTACACATAAGCAGTAGGTAATGGTTAAGTACCTAGTAGTTACTGATTAGTTCCCCAGTAGGTAACTGGGAAGAGGTATTACTTTACTTTAGGGTACACATAAGCAGTAAGTAATGGTTAAGTACCTAGTAGTTACTGATTCGTTCCTCAGTAAGTACTTGGGATGTGGCATTACTTTACTTTAGGGTACACATAAGCAGTAGGTAATGGTTAAGTACCTAGTAGTTACTGATTAGTTCCCCAGTAGGTAACTGGGAAGAGGTATTACTTTACTTTAGGGTACACATAAGTAGTAGGTAATGGTTAAGTACCTAGTAGTTACTGATTAGTTCCTCAGGTACTTGGAAGGAGACTTCACTTTCCATCATCTCTGGAGACGGACGGATGCCGACGAGGGACGATGACGTGGCAGACAAGTGAAATCAAGATGATACAGGGATGTTAAATCACTGCACTACATTAATCTGGGATTCATTCCTTATTGCTTTCATAAATAACTACCCATTAGTCCCTGAATAAGACTGATGAACGTTTTCACCAGTAACTACTGGTTAACTACCCATTAGTCCCTGAATAAGACTGATGAGTGGTTTTACCAGTAACTACTGGTTAACTACCCATTAGTCCCTGCTTCATTACTCATTACCCCCTAAGTCGTTCCCTAGTAACGAAGCACAAAAAAATAATGAGAGTTTGCAGCAGTAACTACTGGTTAACTACCTATTAGTCCCTGCTTCATTACGCATTAACCCCTACGTAGTTCCCTAGTAACTAAGCACTATTTTGCGTACCTTATTGTAAAGTGTTACCAGTGCTCTCACCCTTTCTCTTCACCTTCTACACCTCGAACTTCACCTACAACACCAGCAGCTGTCACCTACAGAAGTTCTCTGATGACTCGGCCATCGTCGGCTGTGTGTCTGAGGGGAACGACCAGGAGTACAGGTCAGTCATCATGGACTTTGTTGACTGGTGTGGGCGTAACCTTCGCTTGAACACCAGTAAAACAAAGAAAATGGTGATTGACTTCCAGAGAAACACTCCTCACTCACCAGTAAACATCCAGGGAGCAGACATTGAGGTGGTGGACACCTTTAAGTACCTGGGTGTTCACCTCAACAGTAAACTGAACTGGTCCCACAACACAGATGCTCTGTATAAGAAGGTCCAAAGCCGCCTCCATCTCATGAGGAGGCTGAGGTCCTTCGGAGTTAACTCCCAGCTGCTAAAATCCTTTTATCACTCTGTTGTTGGCTCTGTTATTCATTCTGCTGTGGTCTGTTCGGGTGTAGGCAGCTCTGACCGAGACAGGAAGAGACTGAACAAGCTAGTTAACAAAGCTAGCACGGTTCTGAGCTGCCGACTGGATTCTGTTGAGGAGACATGTGAAAGGAGCTGGAAGATGACCTCCATCTTAAGAAACCCCTCCCACCCACTGCATTCCACTGTGGAGATCATGGACAGCTCCTCCAGAGTTAGACTTAGACATCCCAGATGTAAAACAGAACGCTACCACAGGTCTTTCATCCCCTCTGCAGTAAGAGTGTATAACTCCTCAGTTTAAGCTGTACTGGTATCATCCTGGTACACAATAACACCAGTGCAATATTCAGTATGTGTTCTATACTTGTGCAATACCGGATTCACATTGTTTGTCTGTGACTCTTACAGTATGCTTTGTTATCAAAGCCTACTGGTTGTGCAGCGCACCAGGCTAAAGACCAAAGCCCTTTTTATAAAACAATGCCACCAATTTGCAGCAACGCCGATGCGGCATCAAGGAGCGTTAGGTCGTTTATAAGAGCTCAGACCGTGGCGGTAATGTTGCGCAATCATGTCAGTTTTATAAAAGATTACGCGATGGCGGCAAAAAGGAGGTATTGGGGCGGTCTCTGCGCTGTCGCGGACTTCCGTGTATTTTGGACATAACTTGCTTTTTATTGCGATCGAAGCAGCGCTCCTTAAGTTTTTATTTTAACAACCAGCTACAATCCAATCCAATCCAATTTTATTTCTATAGCACTTTCTACACAACACTGTCGACCAAAGTGCTGTACAATAAAAAATATAACAAACATCAATAAAACATTAAAAACACATCACAATAAAATATAGCCTAAAAAAAAATAAAAATTGAAAAATAAAAACATTTAAAAAATTTTTTAAAAATTTAAAAAAAAACGAGCAGATGTACAACAATCAGGTTGTGTTAAACGTGAGTGCATAGAAGTGCGTCTTAAGAAGGGTTTTAAAAACTCCAAGCGAGGAAGCTTGCCTAATATTGCCCGGCAGCTGATTCCAAAGGCTTGGAGCCGCCACAGCAAAAGACCTATCACCTCTCCGCCTCAACCTCGTCTTCGGAACCACCAACTTCTGCTGGTCAGCCGACCTCAGCAGACGTGGTGGTTCATATGGCAGGAGAATGTCGGAGAGGTATGCAGGTGCCAACCCATTCATAGATTTATAGGTCAGCACAAGAATCTTAAACTTAATTCTAAAAACAACTGGAATCCAGTGAAGAGAAGCTAGCACAGGGGTGATATGATCACACCTACGGGTGCCAGTTAGAAAACGTGCAGCAGCATTCTGCACCAACTGCAGTCTTGAGAGACAACCTTGACTCACCCCAACGTATAGACCATTACAGTAATCCATTCTTGAGGTAATAAAAGCGTGAATGAGTCTTTCCATGTCCCTCTTCATTAATACAGACTTAACTTTAGCCAGCTTCCTTAACTGGAAAAAGCAGGATTTTACCACCCCATTTATTTGCTTATCAAATTTCAGCTCTGAGTCTACCTTGACCCCCAGATTAGAGATGACATCTTTGGGACAAGGCAAGAATTCATCCAAAAGAGGAGGAGACACAGCCGATGACCCACTAGGTTTAAAAAAGATAATTTCAGTCTTGCCCTCATTTATGCTCAAAAAATTAGAGGCCATCCACACTTTCACCTCCTCCAAACACTGTAGGATGCCCGCCACCCCTCTAACCGGAGCATAAACTTGACAATCGTCCGCATAACAATGAAAGGCCATATTTCCTAAAAATAACACCCAGAGGAAGCTACAGGTGTGTGTCCTCCACCATCCCTGTGAGCTGTCAGATGATCTGAGCTGCAGATCTAACGGAGAGAAGCTCCTGGAGCACCGCATCGGTCCAGTTAATCATCTCAGCTGGTTATGTTTACAAACGTGAAACTTAAGCGCGTGTTTACTTTCATTTTTAATATAGTTCCTGGCCGGAGCGCAGCATTAATTCATCACATGGTCATGACACCTCCCTCTTTTGCGCCAAGGCTTAGTGTGCGTTTATAAGACCGGCGAAGCCGCAATATTACCGCAATATTACTACCAAGCGTGGCGGCACGAATGCCGCAAAATTCCCGCAACGTCATGCTGCCATGGCTCGTTTATAAGACACACCGTTGCGGTAATATTGCGCTGATTTGCCGGCATGGTGTGTCTTATAAAAAGGGCTCAAAAGTGACAGATCATTTGCTGCTGTGGCCCCCAGACTCTGGAACTCTCAACCTGAGCCTGAGATCAGTGGACTCAGTGGTCTCCTTTAAAAAGCAGCTGAAAACTCACCTGTAAAGACAACAGAGGGTTATAATAATGGACAGTACTCCAGAATATGAACGTCTCCTATTGAGTTGCAACCTCCCTAGCAGAGGGAGCCAGAGGTTGTGCCTTAACTGGTTTTTCTAGCTTGATTCTTTCTGTTTAAATACTTGCGCCAGGCCCTCCTCCCATAGTTGTTCATATCTTTGTTTGAACAAGTAATTTGTCAATCAGCTGACTTCATGAATGTCTTCTTCCTGTGCGTGCTCCAGAGAGGTGGAGGCATTCAGTACTTAAAAGCGCAGCTGTTCCCAGACTCTGGCAGCAGTGCAATCACACAGGCTGCAGGCTGCCGTTAAAACTCATAGCAGCAGAAGAAGAAGAAGACTTTCCCAGACTCACAAACTCTTCTGAAAAGGTACGCTTTCTTCATTAAGGGGATGTTTTGTTTAGCTATTGAGCATACATGTCCTCCGGTCTCTGTTAGCGGACACTCAGAGCGGCTGTGTCCAGACATTGAGCATTTTGGATGGACACCAGAGTCTGATTGGTGGGGTGGGCTGTCAGTGATCCACAAGTTCCTTCATCTTCACGTGTTGTTGCTGTTTAATTTACTCCAAGATCCAGATCAAACTCTTCTTAAATATTTAGGAATAAAACCAAATATCTTCAGGTTTCCAAACATCCTTTAATGTTCTGTTTCGTTGATCATGTTTAGTCAGCTTTAATGGTTTAGGTGGGAATGCGGTAAAGCCTCCTGTCAATAACTCAGAGGTCTGACAGGTTTTCTAAACCCTCTGTAGTGACTTACAGGATTTTATATCTTCCGTTTACCTTCCTGTCGAGCTAATTACTGAGAATAAAAATGTTTAAGTAGTATATAAAAGTATATTTTTATGCTTTGGGCTTCTGAACATTTAGATTTTTGTTTGTGAAAACAAACATGGATGTACTTTTGGAAGGGGGGGGGGCACATATCCCCTCAGTTTTTGGCAGTCTAGGTCCGTTCATGATTTCTACTTTTTTTAATGATATGCAGTAAATATGGTCCATCGACCATATTCAATAAAATAAGTGTAAGTTTTCAATCAATGACCCCACCACCACCAGCACTCGTCACCCCTCCCCACTTAAACCCAAACACACACCTTTTGAAATAGAAATTATATCCTTGCAAACAGAGCTGTGGAAAATGTCTCAATCTACAGAGTGGGAAGACGGCCATCTATCCCCCTGCTGTAGAACCTTGTTCTGCTCCTTGGGTGTTCTAGGACTCTATACAGACCATTTACCAATTACAACCTTTACTTTTTGTTTTTATAGATAATACAATCCAAAGTACTGATTAACATAGATAATATATGTTTATACAGTTCAACCCCATAATTATATTAAAAATCAAATGAATAGTACAGCAATCTATACTATTACAACTTAAAGGTTGAATATGGAACACCGACTGTAGCGACATCAAGTGTTTACATTTAGTATTGCAACAAAAGAACAAATTTTCCAGCCGTCAGGGTGTTGGTTGACTGCAAATACGTAGACTTTGTTATTCTGGTATTGTTGGACCTATCGGCTGCATTCGATACTGTTGATCATGCTGTCCTGATTTGGCTGGAACACTCTGTGGGTGTTCGTGGAGTCGTGCTGGACATCACTGATACTGGCTTTTATATTTTCCCTGGTTTTATTTTTTATTTTTTAATTGTTTTTAATTGTGTTTTTCTATTTATTGCTTTTGTGCTATTTTTTATCTCTTTTACTAATGTGATATCTTTCCAATTTTTATGTACTGTTCAGCACCTTGGGCCTCTGTTAAGCTGGTAGAAGGGGCTATATAAATAAATTTGATTGATTGATTGATTGATTGATTGATTGATTGATTGATTGGTTGATTGATTGATTGATTGATTGATTGATTGATTGATTGATTGATTGGTTTGTGTCATACCTGGCTGACAGAAACTTCAGTGTCTCATTAGGGGATTTTACTTCCTCTAATGCTTTATTTTCTTGTGGGGTTCCCCAGGGTTCTGTGTTGAGCACACTTTTGTTTTCTTTGTATTTGTTACCTCTAGGTTAAATTTTTAAGAAACATGGGTGTCATTTTCACTGCTACACAGATGATACTCAGCATACGTCCATGCCCTCCATGGTTTAGCGCCTTTATACTTGGCTGAGCTGCTTTGCTTGTACGAACCTCCTCGCGTACTTCGATCCACCAATCAGTTCCTGCTGGTTGCTCCCATAGCAAAAACGAAGTCAAGAGGGGACAGAGCGTTTTCAGTTGCAGGACCAAGGCTGTGGAACGCTTTGCCACTAACCATCAGAATGGCCTCCTCAGTTGAAATGTTTAAAAAACTGCTTAAGACGCATTTTTACACACTAGCTTTTAAGCACATTGCACAGTAATTAGTGGTGTCATTTTATGGTTTAGTGTTATTATTGTCAATAGTAGTGTTCTTTTTTATACAATCTTTTTTTCTTTTTTTGCGAATGTTTTTAATGTATAGTGTTCAGCACTTTGGGTATCCCTTGGATTGTTAAAAGTGCAATACAAATAAAGCTGATGATGATACGTCCCATTTTGAAGAGGGGCCACAATTGCAGTGTCTTTCAGATTGTCTCGTAGAGGTTAGGCAATGGATGATCTCTAACTTCCTTCTTTTTAATGATAAAAAGACAGAGGTTGTGGTTTTTGGTCCAAGTGCTTCGTCTGGGGTTGGTGTGGTTGACCTTGGTCAGCTTTCCCCATTCTTGAGACTAAATGTGACTTCCCTGGGTGTCATACTGGACGGGGATCTTGTCTTGGACAGGCAGATAAGCAGAGGTGTCAAATAATGAAGTACAAATACTTTGTTATCTTACTTAAGTAGAAATGTTGGTTATCTATACTTTACTGGAGTAATTCTTTTTTAGCCCACTTTATACTTCTACTCCTTACAATTATTGGAACTTTCTACTCCTTACTTTTAAAAAATAGTCTCGTTACTCCTATTTTATTTTGGCTTGTTTTTTTTTCCGGGTTGTCATCGTAGAAAAACAAAGGTTTGATTGTGGTTGGATGAGACCTACCATTCCGACACCCTATAGGTCATCGCAACTGCACGTGACACAGATCATGTGACACTCCAGGATGTAAAACTCACATAGCATTAGCAAATGTACATAGTAGCAGTAGCACCGGGCGGGCAGAGACTCAAAAGGATTTGCTAACAAGATGTCCGAACCAAGCACCCGTAAGAACGCTGGCCAGGAAGACAAGCCAACTCCCGTACATCCCTGGCTGTACCAGGAAGAATTTTTCAAAATGGTTGGATGCAAAAACAACTCATTTTGAATGCGCTTCAAGCTCTATGCACCCAAGTACCACGAGCTAATGGCTTTCAAAAACTCACCGTCTAATTTGAAAAAGCATATTGAGGTAAGCTAAAAGTTTCATATTATCACTTGATTATTGATAAAATATTGTAGTAACCTAACATAATAATAGTAAATTTGCAATGTTTGCCATGCTATGCCTGGGTACAATGGTATGGCTTGCTTACTAGCAGTAGCCTATAATTTAACATTACAAGTTCATGTGGTGGACTTTGTTTGACATCTGAAATTTGAGTCAGATATTATCTGAGCTTATATTGTTGCTATATGCAATACTTATAAGTTAATTGTGCAAAGCTATAGTTTACATGTGGTTGATAAAGCGTGTACTAAAGATATGATTCTGTCTGTGTATGAGAGTGTGCTCAGGCCCTAAGGGTCCTTGTTAAGAGGTTATAGGCCAAACTATCAGCCAAATCAGTTGAAAATAAATCAAACTTTGACCAATTACAAGTGCACAATGGCACGAAATGCTAACCCTACTCATTTCTACACAAAGAACTCAAAAACCTACTTCCTGCCTAACGACATTCCTGTCTGACAACATTCCTGCCTGACGACATTCCTGCCTGACCCAGCTAATAGCTCTAGTAAATAAATGCAAATGTGTGAGTGTGCACGAGTAATTGGTGTGTTTGCAAAACAAAAACACGGGGATATGCTGGTGAAGGTTTCAGTCATCCAGGCAGTGGCGGCTCGTCCATAGGGGGCGCTATGGCGCCGCCCCACCACTCACAGGAAGGAGAAGAAGAAGATAGGAATCACAAAATATATTTAAAAAAACATAAAAAGTGAACTAAATCTATACACACCATATGGACTAAGTGCTGTGTGTAATCTGTGTTTAATAATGTTTTTTTTTTACTTTTAACACGGCCGAATCGTCGACGTACTTGTCACGTGTCCTCTCGCGGGTGCAGCAATCTTTACCATTGACTTAATATGGGCTAACTGGCGCATGTGCAGTGGGTCCCCAAACCGTCCACAACGAGAAAGAATAGGAGAGCGGTTGGTCGCATCTTTTAGCGATCGTCGCCGCCTCACAGGGTGAATTCTGCTCAGACCAGGGGGAGGAGATCGCTGATTGGTCAGGTTGTTCACCCCGCCCTGAGGGGGAAACTTTCCACAGGCTGGCACAGTGTGGCTCCATCTGTGCCAATTTGTCACGGCAGCAACACACTACTTCCACTGAATATTTTTTTGTTGTCCAACCTTTTAGCCATCTTTGCTATAATTGTGAAATCATCAGTGACAAATAAAGTTAATTGCTTCAAAACCTGACGTAGCAAACGCTACTAGTAGGTTCCAATGTGTGAAACCTGAGCCAATCGAATTGCTTGTTGTTGAGTTTTTTTCAGCTGGCTGGCTTTCGTGTTAACCAATCACAGGGAGAGAATCCACGTAAACAGGAAAATGATGAATGCGGGCGGGCAAACTCTTATATAGTCTTTAGCAAAACAATGCCAGCAAACAGTCTGATCAGCTAAGCTTTTACGTTGGGATGTAGAATTTCACGAACCGAGTGGATTATTTTTACTACACCACACGGATTATGGCCATAACCTGCAGGTAAGCCTCATTTTAGCTTTTGGTTTCAGGAAATAGCATGCTGCCTCGTTAGCGGCTAGCACCGCTCCATACGGTTTGAACTAAGTGGAACTTCTTGTTTGTGAGTCTGGCCTTTAATCTAAACGCCGGCTGCTTCTGTGAATATCTTGCGTTGTGTCACTGTGTGTTTTTCTGGATACGTGTAGCGTCTATTTTACGGCCTCACGTTTATTTACAGCTTATTGGGTGTTGGTAGAAAGTGGATTTTATTGATTAGATTAGCCTACTTCCCTTAAGCGTTTGTGCAGTTTATGGGTGAATGGATGAATGTTTTTGTCAAAAACATGCTTAATATATTGAAAAAGCTTTTGAACAACTTTGTTGCCGGAAGCGCTACTGTGACCGTCAGTTGTGTGCCGCTGATGCTTAAGAATCAATGGTAATTTGGCGTCCCCTAGTGGTGATATGTGGTTAGCGCCCCACCCAAAAAAAAAGTCACCGGCCGCCACTGCATCCAGGTCATGGTAATCCAAGGGGGGGGGGGGGGGGGGGGGGGGGGGGGAAAAAGGGACAAAGCAAAGGCCAGGAGTTCTAGTGGGTCACCAAAATAAAATTTCCTCAGTAAGCTAGTGTTAGGAGGCAATATACTGGTCTGCTCAACATAGACCAGTGAAAGTGCTCATTATGAACCTTAATCTATGTCTGTGCATTCATTTTCTCCACTGAAGAAACACCCCACTTGTCTAGAGGTACATGCAACTTACTAAAGCAGCTCTCAAAAGGAAGTCATCTACTGAAGGTTCTTTGCCCACACCCTCCAAGCAAAGCAAGCTGTGGGAAACTCGAAGACCATGCGTGATTTTAGAAGTCCACACAATGACAAGTAAGGAGAAAGTCAGCTGCATTTAGCCAAAAAGATCTGTGGTTTATTTTCTGTTTTGTTTACATTGGCTACGGGGGTTTCACAGAAAATGACGTACTTCACCTGTCTGCCTGATTGATGCATTTTAATCTTCGTTTTTCCAGCTCCTTGCTGTTGTGTACTGTTGACACGATGAGGCCTGGACGGAAGCATTGGCCAGTCGTTAGCATCGGCGATAACTCCGAGTGAGGCTGAAGCCGGTTTTCCTCCTCTCGCTTTCCAGGGACGTGGTTTACTCTTTGGCTTTGCACCAAGAGTATTCCACGGAGAACTGTTATTGTGAGGCAGAGAGCCCTCTGGCCTCTCCGTAGTAGGATTGCTGTTGCTGACCAGCTGTTTGGCCGTCTTCCTGTCCGGCATTCTGAGTAGATGAAAGGGTGGTGTCATTTCCAAAAAATCCATTTACCTCCCAGTTTACCTATAATCGAGAGATTTTATTCTCAATAACTGTGATTTTCTCAAGAAGTTTTTGGAAATCTTCTGTAGAAAAGGAAGGCATAGTGCTACTGGGTCCACGCAGTCAAGTCCCTGAAGATCAAAGATGTGGCAAAACAGGGCTGACGTAAACTCCTCTGTCAGTTTAATAAAGAGATCCCAGCGATTTTAAAGAGTCCAGCGGGCACTGAGCAGAAAAATGTTTTGGAAGGAAGACAAAGAAAAAAGGAAAATTGTAAAAAATGCAAAATAAGCAGGAGCAAAGCAGCAGCGAAGAGAGAAGCGTCTGCACTGTAGCGAGGCAAGATAGGAAGAAAGAGAGAGAGGTTAATCCTACAACGTTATGAGAATTTGGGACAACGGTATTTAGAGGAAAAATGATAGAGATAACATCGAGGTTAAAAAAATATCGAGAACAGCAACAGAAAGAGTTGGAGAAGAAAATTAAAGAACTGGAACAGGAACATAAAAAAACGTTTAAAACCTTGATCAAATTGAAAGAAAGTAGGGATAAATTAGACCAGTTAATGACGTACAAAGCTGAAGCAGCCCTGAGATTTGTGAATCAAAAGTATTATGAAAATGGAAACAGAGCAAGTAAATTATTAGCATATCAAATAAAGAGGAAACAGTCGGACCAAACAGTAACAAAGATAAGGCACCCTAGGTCTAAGGAGATCAAGGTCAAATCAAAAGATTTGCAAAGGTTATTGCTGAATGTTTTGAAGATCTATACGATCAGCAAGAAAAAAACACTTTTAGAAATTAAAATACAACACTTTATAAATAAATTACAATGACCAATCCTTACACCACAACAAGTAAAGGAAATTATGGAACCGATCTCCTTTAACAACATAATAGACATAATTAAAACTTTGAAAAATAACTAAAGCACAGTAATGGATGGATTTCCAGGAGAGTTTTATAAATGTTTTAAAGAAAAAATGGCTCCGTTATTGAAGAGTATTTAATTATGCATGGGCTCTATGCACGCTCCAACTTCCGCATTCCACATAAGACCGCACTCCTATTTCCGGTTGCCATAGTGGTCAGCAAAGCTGTGACATGGCTGAGAGTTTGGAGTTCACCCGGTGCTTCCTGGAGGTTAGTTGCTTATGGCTTTTTGGTCGGACGTGTTATTGGTGGAGGTTTTTTTTTTTTTTTAATTCGAGAGAACCACTTTATTCTTTTTTCATCTAAACAAAGAGAAAATTTGCATTACATGGATTGTAACTTTTCGTAACTCCAGTAAGCACCGGCTGAACTCCAAACTCTCAGCCATGTCACAGCTTTGCCGACGACTATTTTGGGGAGATTTCGGGTTACATGAATAATGAGTCTAAATCAGTAGCAATGGTACAATCTGGCCAATGTCCTAAATAATTTAAAGAAAAGGTTTAATTTAAATGGATAGATGATGGTTTTAAATACCTTGGTATTATTATTACAAAAAATATCAAAACTATATACAACTAACTATGTATGTCACAGCAGCGGCAAGAGGCTTTATGACGCATCTATCATCAGAGACACTTCACTCCCATCGAGTAAGTTAATTAGCATAATAAAAGGTTCAAGTTACTTATGGATGTATTAGCCTAGCGTTAGCTGTTTCCAGACCATAAGCAGAGCAGAGGGTTGTTCCATGAAGCGAGCTCAGAAAATCGAGACTCATTTGAAAATGCATGCAGCTGTCAAAATGACAGTAGTGAAGGTTTGGGGGCTGTAACCTCACAGCTAGAGTGCCACAGACCAGGCTTGTCCACAGGCATATTGCTTAGTGAATGAGCTGAAAGCCTGCAGGTTAGCCTTGGCCTAGTGAGCTAGACCAAATTCTTGCCTTGCAAAGTTTGTATATATATTCACATATATAGGATGGCTTGCCAGGCTAGGTTAGTCTCGTTCCTGGAACTGAATTTGGGGCAATTGAGCTGGGATTTTCAGAATGAGCGTGACTTTTGGGATTAGCTCGCTTCGTGGAACAGCCCCCTGAGCACTTCACAGCAGAAACGATAATAAAGTAGTTCAGACCAGATCTCAGCCCAGCCGGAAGCAACAGGCGGCATAAGGAGGTCCTAACACTTGGCTTTTGGGCAGATTATCTCCTTGATTCTGAAGGTTTGAATGGCCATTTTTATTTATAGTTTTATGAAAATAGAGAAATACATTTTCTGTAATGTACTAGTGTTTACTTTCTTCTTTCAGAGAACACAACAGCAATCCGTCTGGAAGATTTGATGTTTGCCACAGTGCTGGAATGACACCACCAGGAATGACACCACCACCAAGTTGACAGGAATGACACCACCACCATGCATCCAGTTTTTAAGTGATTCGCCTTTTCCAGTTGCAAACACCTATGCAAATACTCCCATCTGTGACTCATACAGCGTCTTCAAGGCCAACATGGACTTTGGAATTCAAAATGCTCCAGGATCTGGATGTTCTTAAAGCAGCAAGGTCATCATATTACAGTTACTGAGTTACCCCGTCAAGTTCAGCTGCTGTTGGCACACTACTTAACACATTCATGTGACAAGCAACTATTGTTTTGTTGAACATTTATTTTATTCTGAATATTGTGTATGTTGGAAAAGTGACAGAAATGCTGGACATCATTTATAAATGATTTTATTAAAGAAATTTTAAAATGTTTCCTTGTGGTTAAATTTTAATATTTAAATCCATGCCAGTTGCTGTATATTATAACAATATTATTCAACTTAGCAAGAGGGAAAGGAAAAACTACAAACATTAAAAACTGAAGGAAAAGCATGGCTGTCCATCAGTTGTAGAGCACCAGCTCGTTAGTGGATGATGGGCGGAGTGCCCTTATTCCACATTAAAAAACTTAAGTTCAGTTAGTTTATATGTAAAACCCAGCTATGTCCTTCAGAGCCAAAGACAGTCCTGTGGCTGATTCCCAGTCTTGTGGCCGCTGCAGTGTGTTTTGTTGTAAATATTCTTCAATGTTTGGATCACCACACAACCCAACTGGTAACCTCTCCTCAGGAAACGCATCCAGGTCGCGCTCCTCAACAGCAAATCCACAGTCTCTTGAACCATATCTGCAAAATGAAAATAGAATAGTGAAGGTTTTTTTACAATTAGAATTTGAAATATCAGACTTTTTGCTGACAATTTGGAAATGTATAAATCAACGCATTCAGTGACAGGTTATAAACTGCTGTATCATACTTATGTGTAAAATTATGAATATATATTAACCAACTTAAGCAATAACATAACACTTTACATTTTGTTAAATTGCAAAAGCTTAATTCATTTTGTGAAGAACTCAAATACCTGTGAGCCAAGAGATAGAGTTTGTTTGGAACCCCCCTGGACACGATGCAAGTCTGCTTGGCTGGATCCTGTGTTTGTTCCAGAGGTCTTTGCATTCATCCAGGTCTTTCTGTAGAATCCAGCAGAAGCAGAATCTCAGCAAG
>SSNS01001135.1:36913-47188 GCA_006937985.1 Aphyosemion australe
GGCTATCATAGGTTCAGCTCAGCTTATAGAAACACAGCATCAGATGATCAGATTCAGGTCAGGAAGTGGGCTGGTCTGGGGTCTGAAACTCCAAGGCTGAAAATGTGTCCCACTCCGGCCCTGTTTGGTTTGATTTGGTTTGTGTAATGGTTGGGGTGAATGCACGTGGGGGAGGAAGGGGGGGGGTGAACGTGTTAACATGTGACTCAATGTACCTATAGTAACAAATTTGTTATCTTATGTAGAACTGCTACTGTTGTGTTCTCTGTGTCCTTTAAAAGATATAAAAAATACAGAAAATGTTGGTCAATATCCATAAAAATAAATAAAAAATTGAATAAAATAAGGTTTAGATTTTTTTTAATAAGGCTTTTAAATGAAAAATGGTACATTAATTCTGCACACCTCTAAACGCCCCGTTGAGGTATTTTTTTTAAATATAGCTTTTATTAAATTGTTCCATATTCAACCTTTAACTGTTAGCCTACTCTCCTCTTTAATAAAGGATTTCTACACAAGAACAAGAACACTGTTGTTATCTTAGCACACCTAAAACCTTTTGTCTGCATATATTTTCTTTTTGTCCTCTGGTAAAAACACTTTGCATACTTTCACTTTGAATACTTGTTTTGTCCAGCAATATGGAAAACTTCCTCCTGTCACACTTGTCTTTAATCTCTTGCAGCTTAGATTCCTCGTTAGCAATGGCGTCAAACGACTTAGCTAGTCACAATCTAAATCTACCTCAGCCTTCAACACCAGTAGTAGGTGAGATCCAGTCTAGAAACACACACCTTTATCTCAAAATGTCAGTTTTTCACAGAAAAATAACCATTTTTATATTATCAGTATGTATAAAGGTGGGTGTTTGCATCCTGCCCATTACTCAGATCGCTATTGGTAAGTTGTTTAATCACAAATAAATCATAGTGATGTTGCATTGAAGTTGGTCAAAAGTCAATAAAGTTCCTCTTCTGTCCACCAGGAGCAGTATACCTGAAAGAGTGCCCACGTCAGCCCTACATCCCCATCTATCTGATAGTAGCAGGGTCCTTCATCCTGCTTCTTGGAATTTTTAGTAGTTTGCCCTGTACCCTGGAGAGCAAAGGAAAACTGCTCAATCAGCTGTCCCGTATCTACAAGTTCTGCAACTTTATGACGTGCCTTTTCATCTTTGGCTGGTTCATAACAGGTGAGTTACTCCTTACTGAAGCAAGCCTAGAGTAAATCATACCAAAACCAACGCAAAAGAGCAGCTTTTGGTTGTCTGGCAACCATTTCTTTCAATAGTGTCAACACAGTTGGCTTCAACAGGCAGATGCCTGCTCTAAATTTACACCACCAAGATTAAATATTAACTCGTCTCTGAGCTGCTGCTGCACAACAGTCAGGCTTCCTAAAATGTCTTAAAGGTGTCCTAGAATGCAATTAATCACCAATCTAAAACAGAGCTTTGAGCCTCCAAAAAGCATAAGAAAAATTTTTTTGGCTTTCATCTGTCCCAGGAGCCCTGATACAGGCCATTCTAAACCCCCTTACTCAGGCCTTCAGTGAAAAGAGCTGTTGACCCCTCCCACTCGGCCAGGACATGCTGATTGGTTGGTTTCCCCAGAAGGCCTCAGGCACATGCAGGTTAGAGGAGGCGTGGCTTCCCCTTATGACATGTTAAGGAAGGCTTTCTCAGAACAGGAGGTTTTCTCTCGCCTTTTTCAACTTTCTAATTTACATAAAAAGTAGGTCAAACACGGCTTTGACTTTTTGGCATGCTACTGTTGACCACCCAAGCTGTCTTATTCAACAACAAGGAAAATGTTGGTTTACATTCTAGGTCCCCTTTAAAGGTTTAAAAATATATTAAAAACTGGTTTTAAAATAAAAATTTTAAAATCTCTTTTGTCCTTTATTCTGATGTTCAGGTTAAACTTCAGCAGGTCGTCTTCACCAAGGCTGTGTCCAAATCCAGGGGTTGCATACTCATGAGTACCCGTCCTCATTGGTCTCAGGAGAACGTGTTCTTCCGTGACCGCTTAGACCGGATGTTAACAGCTGTGAATGTGGACGTTCTAGCCTTAAATAAAAGTCTTGCCCCTACTCCTGTCACCTAGCAACTGCTTAAAGAAAATCTATTACAAACTATGGATCCACGATGCTGGATTATTCACGGTTAATTGTATAATTTATTTTATGATTTACCAATTTTATGAACTGTAATGAAGAACAAGAATACAAAAACACATTACAAGCCTAATGAGAATGGGAAACGCCTAAAAACACAACCACTTCAGGCTTTTACTTTTTGTACAGTCAGATTTGAATAAACTAAACGTACTGCTGCTCTACTGCTGTGTGTCCCGTTTCTACAGAAATCAATCCCACAGTGCATCACGGGAATTATGGAGGTGAGGAGACCACGGAGACTACACCGCACCCGTTCTCAAAATCGGGGAAAAGAAGAACGCATTTCAAGACAGCATTCTGAGCATACTTTGAATTCGGACGGTCTCAGTTGCGGCGCTGTGATGTCACTGGTCTTAAAATCTGACCTCATGAGCACGCAACCCCTGGATTTGGACACAGCCCACATATAAATGTTGCTGTAATGTGATTGGCTGATTGGATATTGGTGTCAAATGCTTGAGGGTTATGTGCAGTATCTTAGCTGTTCCTAGAACTGCACTCTTCTGAACTGAGATGTCTGATGTTTTTCCTGGGATCTGCTTTAGCCACTCCTCCAGTTTTGGGGTTACTTCCCCGAGTGCCCGGATGACCACAGGCACCACAGATGTGTTCACTTAGTTTACAGGTCTATTTGAATTTTAGGGTTAGGGTCACTATTTGCATTGCTCAAAAAAGCGTTCCTGATGTGTTAACTTAGAGCATTCTATATGGACCTGATGTTTTATTTTTAAGTTCTAATTATTCGAGACAGACAAAACAGCACAGTATTACTCTGCCTTGGTGATGTAAAAGGAAAGTTTAGACGTCTGTTAAGCAATAAAAGACTTTATAAAGCCAATTTTCTTGTTATATATTAGTCTTTTAGTCTGCCACAATAATGTAAAAATACATCAAAATGAGGGATTTTCTCAGCCATTAGTAAGTGAGATTAAAAAAGAAATTAATTTAAAACAGGTCATAATTAATTAATCTCGAAGAAATTTTAAACTCATGACAGCACTAAGATATATATGTATATGTATATGTATATATATATATATATATATATATATATATATAGATAGTCAGGAACCAACAACCAAGATCTCTTTTGTTCAGGTTAAACTTCAGCAGGTCATCTTCACCACATCTAAATGTTGCTGTTATGTGATTGGCTGATTAGATTTTGGTGTCAAATGCAGAAACATGGCAGCACCTGTAAACTGGGTTAGCTTCACTTTTGAACAACAGACACTTGGTCCAGTTATTAAATGACTCAATATTCTTGTGAAACAACTAGGACCTCATTTCCTGATGCACTTCCTGAACCATGAGCAGGTTATCAGATCCACCTACTCAAAGACTACATGTATGATTGTGTTTCTCTGCTCCAGGTACCGTGTGGATCTACTCGATTTACCAGCCAAACTACAACAAGAACGCAACTGACATAGACTCCTACTGCCACAAGACTCTCTACCTGTTTGCCTTTTGGACCACCACATCCATCTACATCCTGCTGTGCCTGGCCTTTTTCATTGGCTCATGCATCGTCTTCTGCATGTTACTGCATGCCTGGGTCTATTCAGATGACGATGAGTAGAGACTTTGCAAATCAATGTTTTACACCCAGTGTGGCTGCACATGTGGCAAGGGAAGTTGTCTTTGTTGCCTTGTTCTTCTGCTGCACCAAGGTTCAAAACACACACCTGAGAGGTCCTTTAGCCCTCAGAAACCTGCTCTAAAATGTCAAAAGGATAAATTACAGAACAAGTCACTCAACATTCTTCTTTACAGCTCTGGCAGATGTATACATGACTTCCCCAATGTGTAGATTGTTAAATTGATAAATTCCAATCTGGTTTTGGTAAAAATCATTCAACAGAAACAGCTTTGCTTAAAGTTTCCAGTGACTTCATGATGGCTGCAGACAACGGGGAATTTACAGTCTTAGTATTGTTGGATCTTTCTGCAGCTTTTGACACTGTTGATCACAGCACCTTAATTAACAGACTTCATGACTCGTTGGGAATCTCTGGAACTGTTCTAGACTGGTTCAGATCGTACCTTTCTAACAGAAGTTTCAGTGTCTGTATAAACCAAATCATGTCAGATTCCACAAACCTGTTCTGTGGGGTACCCC
Organism: Aphyosemion australe; assembly: GCA_006937985.1. NCBI lineage: Eukaryota > Metazoa > Chordata > Actinopteri > Cyprinodontiformes > Nothobranchiidae > Aphyosemion > Aphyosemion australe. The sequence goes on from SSNS01001135.1 coordinate 41,214, forward strand.
AAGGCTCTGTTTTAGGTCCACTCCTGTTTTTATTATATATACACCCTCTTGGACAGATAATTGATGCTTTTCAAAATGTCTCTTATCACCTTTATGCAGATGACATTCAGCTGTACTGCTCCTTTAAGGAATCTGAGCTCCATAAACTGGCTGAACTACTAGAGTGTCTATCAGCGATCACTAGCTGGCTAGAAGATAACTTCCTTCAGTTAAACTCTGAAACGACTGAATGTCTGATCATTTCCCCTGAGAGCATGGCTCCTCTGATTAGTCAACAACTTGGTCATTTAGCTTCTGCTGTCAAGTCAAACATGAGAAACTTGGGTGTTGTCTTTGACCAATCAATGTCTCTTGAAGGCCACTCAAAAACGCTGGTCAGAAACTGTTTTTATCACTTGAGAAATATCTCCAAACTGCGAAGGTTGGTGTCAAAACATGAGCTTGAAATGGTTCTCCATGCCTTTACCTCCTCCCGTCTAGATTACTGTAACACCCTTTTCACATGTTTTAACAAAAAAGCCCTTGACCGCCTTCAGTTGGTCCAGAATTCTGCAGCGAGGCTCCTAACTGGAGCAAACAGAAGAGCTCACATCACTCCTATTCTGATGTCTCTGCACTGGTTACCCATTAACTTTAGAATTCAATTTAGGATCCTTACTATAACATACAGGGCTCTACATGGCCAAGCTCCTCCTTATGTTACTGCACTGTTAAAGCCTTATGCTCCAACCCGAGCCCTCAGGTCCACCAACCAGAACCTTCTAGAAATTCCAAAGACCAGATATAAAAGTCGAGGTGATCGATCTTTCCAGGCTGTTGCACCCCAACTTTGGAATGAACTTCCTTTATCCCTACGTGTTACTGACAGTCTGGACACCTTTAGAAAGCAGCTGAAGTCCCTTTTGTTTAAAACTGCTTTTACTTAAATCTTTTATGTTTTATTCGTTTTTTCTAACTTGTATTTATAATCATCTTTCATTTGTTTTATCATTTTTATAATTTTATGACTTTCTGTTTTCTGATTTTTAATGATTTTATGATATTCTGTTGTTTTGTTTTAAGATCATTTTATGATGACTATCTTGTGTTTTGTTGATCTTTGTGAAGCACTTTGTGATTCTTTTTCTGTGATAAGTGCTATACAAATAAAATTTACTTACTTACTTAGATTGTAACACAGATTATAAAGATGTTTATGGTCTTTCTAACTGCTGAGTTTTCTACCTCTGTAGACGTAGGAAATATTTTTCTTTTCTTCTACTGCTTTTGTAAAAGATTTATTATTATTATTATTATTATTATTATTGGGTGTTTTCATGTGGTGTTTTGAACCTGACTTTATACAGAACACAAGAGAACATGTTTAAATAGATGCTTTTAATGTAGGCCTAATGCTCTTTGTTGTTTGTTTGCTCTTTGTTTTTTAGCAGGTATTCACATCTGGATCTGTGAAAACCTCAGAGGGCTTAATGTTTTCTTTACTCTCTTTACTAAACATGCTGCTAAAAACAACATCTGTAAAAGTATCAGGATGTAAACATGTGGTGATGTTCTTGGGCTTGATATGAACTGGGCAACAATGAACTAGAAATGCACTGTTTTCTATTATCTTCTACGATTGTGCATCAGATAAAAATACCTGGAAATAAAAGCTGGATTGTTCACAGGTTATCTTGTGTTTATCTTTGCATTTCCCCAGTCCTCATCATAAATCAGGGGTGTCCAAATCTTTCAAGATGACAGCCAAGTTAATAGTCCTCACAGACCACAACAGGTTATAATAATGGTCAGTCCCCCAGAATATGAATGTCTCATATTGAACTGCAACCTCTCCAGCAGAGGGAGCCAGAGGTCGTGTCTTAACTGGTTTTACCAGCTTGATGTTTAAATCCTTGTGCCAGGCCTCTCCCACTCCTCATCATTGGTGACATAACTTCCTTTCATATTTTGTACATGACTCTTGATTCGAGGCACTGTGATGATTCATTTGCTCTATTGCGCCATCAAGTGGACGATTTAAGTAAAACAGGCACAGCGATTATATTGATGTGACGTGTGATCCTTGTATAGTGAATAAATAAATTAGTGTTTGTGATGGCAAGATATACATTCTGAAAATTGTCTTAATCTGTCCTTATATGTCTATTACACAATACAATTCGACAACAACATGTGACGGGGGAAACGTGTTTTGCTGCCCCTTTTATGTAGAATCCCTCAATCGGTCACGTGGTACGTACTGCCAACGAGGCCTCGAACGTCACTACATCCGTAATCAAAACAAACTTCGATACCTGCTTCACAAAAAACTCCCCTGGATTACCCAACGTGCGCTTCGAAGCGTTGACTCAAAAGACACATCACTAGTTTAATTAAGAGTCTATTTGTGTTGTTAGTTTTGGCCATTGTAGCATTTAGCAGGGGCGTCACTAGGTTTTAAGGACAGGGGGGGCTTAGCCCCCAAGAGATGCACACGATATGAACGAACGTAGTGAATGAGCACAAAATTTCACAAACAGAAAGCAAAGACTGAGAAATTGTTTTCCTACTTTTTTGGACAGATTAAACATCCTAGGCCACCAATAGATCTATTGTTTTATTTCAGTCTGTTTTATAATACAGTACAACAAGAAAACAGAAGAAATGTGTTTGCTGCATCAATAACAAGAAAAAAAAACTGAAAATAAAAAAGTACATCATTTTTATGGCATGCATGTGATGTGACTAAAGTGGTTGCAATTTAAAGCCCTGAAAAATATTACTAAATCACTTGAATTGAAGTAATATTAAAATAGAACCCTCAAAAATATGCGAGTCAGGCTAATTTGACTTATATATATATTTTTTTTTCATTTATTCTTTATTTAACCAGGAAGGTCCCGATGAGATTAAAAACCTCATTTTCAAGGGAGTCCTGGCTATATATATATATANATATATATATTTGCTCTCTCCACTTTCTAACCTTGACTCTCCTAAATAAAAGCTCAAGTTAAACAGGTCTTATATGTTGCACCGTGACTGAAATGTATCATATTTTTATCCATATTGAGTTCCATTAAAATCTAATCAGACAGTCTGCATCACAAATGACTCCATCCTGTGAAATCTTTGACTCACCTCTCCAGCAGAGGTCTCTCCCCTCTCACTCTCTGTGCTCCTCTGCCCTGACTCCTACAGGTTAATGGGGATGGAGAGGAGTGATTATTATTATTTCCACTGATTATAACCTGAATGAGCTCAGCTCGATTTTTCAGAGCTAGAACGAGTGACAGAAATTAACATTATGCTAACTGCTAACTTAGTGCACTAGCCAGGTTTTTATTTATCAAAATGGGGAGCACCTGGTTCATTAATTACATGGAACTCTCTGCTGTTAGCCTGGAGCTTTAATTCAATCTTCTTTTTATTTAACACACATACACACCTGTTTTACTTTATTAATACTTTTTTTTAAAGATTTTTAAACAGAACAAACAACACAAAATAAATGAACAACCCATCCCTACCCACCCCATGGTAACGCTTTACAATAATGGCCCCAAAATTAGCTTACCTACTGAGTAACTAGTGAGTAACAAATCAGGGGGAAATGATTTATTAATGGTTACCTAAGCTTAATGCCCCACCCCACATCAAATTTATTCTTTAAAGGTGTGCTTCACTCATTTAATTAATACATTTGCAGTGGTCTCTAGTAGGAAATGAATGCCTTGTAAGTTGTACTCTGGGTACAAAAAAAAACCTGTTTCAGGATCTAGAAGATTGCCAGATCAGAGGAGAGCTTCAGACGGCAGGATCTAGAGTCTTATTTCCTGATATTTGGACATCTCACCTCTGACTGGATAACAGCAACATGACTCTACCACTGACTTGTTTACGTTGCAACATTGATGTTTTATCTCCACAAATAACACAAACCTGGAGGAGTTCTGCCATGTGGTGGAGTTGCTAATGCTAACGGTTAGCTTCTATTAGTAGAGACGTTCTCTGCTGTTTCCTGGTTGCTAAACCAACAACAGCCTTCCCCGTCAGTCAAGATGTTCAGTCTGCATGAAAAATTCAGAGTGACTGAGTATAATCAGAAATAATCATTAAAAAATGTTTTTTTTTTTCCAGTGAATCACATCTTTAATGATTCCTCATGATTACTTATTGGTTGTTAAATCTTAAAATGAATATATACCTAATCAGGCACTAATGATTCAATAATGATTACTTAAGCTTTCCACCCAGCCCCAAACCAGATTTATTAGCTGATGATTCCTGAATGATTCAGTCAGTCATAAATACCTAATCAGGAACCTGCTGATGATTCATCATTTATTCCTTAATGATGAGTATTGTAGCACTGTTCCAGTGATGGGGTCTGATCAGCCAGCTGGACAATGGTAGCATTTTGGTGAAACCTCCTGTTTTCTATTTGCTTAAACTCATCTTGTTCAATAGTAGCTCTGCAGGACTAAAGTACATTTAATACTCATGACTAATGAATCATTGCCTCATCAGGAACCTACCCTTAGCTAAGCTTTTTGTGGTCCCTGGAAGTAAAGTAAAAAAAAAAATGCAAATAATCCAAGGTGCCTATGCGATTCACCTGCATGAACAAAGCTCAGACAAATATATTCATTTTAAATGTTTCATGTGACTTAACTATACAAAAACTGTTAAGTTGTGACCATAAACATCTTTAGATAACCTGTGTTAAAATCTACACATTCAGGAAGTCATCTGCCAGAGCTGTAAAGAATGTTGAGTAACTTGTTCTGTAATTTATCCTTTTGACATTTTAGAGCAGGTTTCTGAGGGCTAAAGGACCTCTCAGGTGTGTGTTTTGAACCTTGGTGCAGCAGAAACACCAAGACAACTTCACTTGCCACATGTGCAGCCACACAAGGTGTAAACACAGATTTCCAAAGTCTCTACATGTTATCTGGATTGGCCTGGCTGCTGAGGCACACATAGTAGACAAAGCAGAAGCAAATGAGAAAAACCAGGCCCAGCAGGATGTAGATGGATGTGGTGGTCCAAAAGGCAAACAGGTAGAGAGTCTTGTTGCAGTAGGAGTCTATGTCAGTTGCGTTCTCATTGTAGTTTGGCTGGTGAATCGAGTAGATCCACACGTTACCTGGAGCAGAGAAACACAATCATACATGTAGTCTTTGAGTAGGTGGATCTGATAACCTGCTCATGGTTCAGGAAGTGCATCAGGAAATGAGGTCATTGAGTCATTTAATAACTGCACCAAGTGTCTGTTGTTCAAAAGTGAAGCCACACCAGTTTACAGGTGCTGCCATGTTTCTGCATTTGACACCAATATCTAATCAGCCAATCACATAACAGCAACATTTAGATGTGGTGAAGACGATCTGCTGAAGTTTACCCTGAACTAAAGAGATCTTGGTTGTTGGTTCCTGACTATATATATATATATATATATATACTGTTTACAGGCCAAAAGTTTGGACACACCTTCCCATTCAATGTGTGGTTGTTGGTTCCTGACAGACTGACCTGACAATGGTGAGAAAATATGGAAGCATATGTGTAAAAAAAATAAAATTATTAAGCATTAGCAGAAAGGCATTTTCCATTTCACTATACAACTGCTAAATGTGACTCACAAATAAAATAAATAAGCAATTTTCCAAACAGCTTTTTAATTTTCTTCTTCATCACTGCTCATTCTGTGACTTAATGAAATAGATAAAGAAAATGGAATTTAAGATTTCATTTTCAAATAACACTCCAGCAAAAGTGTCACAAAATTCAATTTGAAATGTCAAATTTGAAAATGAAACAGCATTAGCAGAAATGCATTTTCCATTTCACTATACAACTGCTAAATGTGACTCACAAATAAAATAAATAAGCAATTTTCCAAATGGCTTTTTAATTTTCTTCTTCATCACTGCTCATTCTGTGACTTAATGAAATAGATAAAGAAAATGGAATTTAAGATTTCATTTTCAAAT
>SSNS01001136.1:0-15772 GCA_006937985.1 Aphyosemion australe
CGCTCACCGCGGATATTAAACAGCGCTTTGTATGTCAGCTGTTTCACTGCCGAATGCCGAAAACATGTCAGACTCCGTCTCATCTGATGACGAATTTCATTTTAACACTATATCAGATGAAGAAGAAACTTATTTTACTACTAGGATATCTTTATGAGCCAGAGTACACGGATGAAGAACTGCATTTGCTACACAAAACACACACATCAACACAGATTGTTGACAAAGCTACTGCAGTCTATGATCAACCATCGGTGTAAAGATGATTGCATAAATAATGCGCTAAAATGCGAAGATGATTGCATGAATACGGCAGACATAGCGGAATAAATAATTTTTTAAAAACAAAACTTACCCAGATTTCTAGTACGGCCGAACTCTTCAAAAACAGTCTTTCACTTTTCCCGAACTTTTTCCTGATGTAATCATCCTCTTTGAAGTGTGCACTGCACAAACGAAAGGTTTTGACTCGTTCCAGCCGAGTATCCTTGGAGTAGCCGATTGCTAAAACTGATGCCTTAGAGAAACGTCCTTAGCAGGAAAAGTGTCAAACCGAAAAGGTGATCCTGTAACATCCTTATTGTTACAACCCGGGAACCTGCAGGTACGCACCATGGCTCGATATATTTAAGAAAAACTACTTTTAAGTGAATTTAGAAGTTGTTGTTTCACTCATACAGCAGGATTAGCAGCCAGACATGAGCCCGTTCTATAGCTGCGGTGAGCGGCGCAGGGATACGAATGACAAAAAATAGTCCCGTTGTAATGTGACGTTGTAAATTTTTTCTCTTTGTTTGTGAGATGCAAATTAGCCATGCTTTCAGAGGCTAATCCTTTTGTGAGGCTAAACGGCGCAGATAAAGCGCCCCCGAAACTAGCCAGAACTACCTTTCTGAATCACTTCTCCCCTGGAAATCTCTGAGCAGGGGTGTGTGTGTGAAATGGGTCAAAGTTTATAGAGCACTGGGTGGGTGAAGGAACACATAAAACTTAATGTCTAAAAAAGCGAACTTTTTCTTTAATATAGTAATAAAGTAAACCATGTTTCCAAAAAGAGTAGCAGAATTACTTAGAATACTGTCTTTAAAAGTACTATTGGGAATGTATTTCATACTCTTAAACAGAAATTTGAGTTATACTTGTGTTTGAAAAAAGCAGTCCCTAAGCCTCTCCTGCTGTTGTCCCTGCAGATCCATTATTGTCACTGTAGCGATGCTTGCTGTTTAGAACTGGTTCTGCAGGAAGCTCAGTGCTCATCTCAACCACGCTGACTTCATTCTCTAAAAACATTGGGTTAAAAACTACCCAATTTCAACCCGGCCACCGGGTAAAAAGTGGTCGCACCAAGTACTGGGTTATTTTAACACAGAAAATTGGGTTATTGTTAAGAAAACCATTGGGCTGATCCTACCCAATTGTTGGGTTTCTTCCTCAATCCAGCATTTATGCTATTTTAACCCTGATACGCCCCTAGGGACGGGGGTTGGCTAGGACCCCGCTCTGCGTAGGCGGGGTAGCCGGGGACCCCGCTTTGCGTTTCAGGGAGGGGGATTTCCGAGTTACGAGTACGGAGGTCTCGCAAGGTAAAGGTGGGTGTGTGGTTTTCGTGTGTGTGCGCGCGTGCGCGATCACGCTCTACTAACATGCGCTGTATTTTTCCGGAGGGTGAGCGCTGGGTTTTGAGCGAGATGGCGCGCTGCTTTCAGATGAGAGGCAAGCTCGGCGTGCCCGAGCAGCACGAGTCCGAGCGCGGAAGCGGTAGCAGGTACCTTCGCCCGGCGACGTTCCTTTACTCCTCGGAGCCCTCGCGGGAGGTGGACGAGTGGCTTCTCCGTCCCGCGGGCCGGGGAAGCGAGCTAAGGGTTCCCGGAACCGAGGAGGACGGGGATCGCGAGCAGGGCGAAGATGAAGAGGATGATGATAATGATCACGACGAGGATGACGATGATGATGATGAGGAGGAGGAGGAGGAGGAGGAGGAGGACGACGGTGGCGGTTACCGCGATGATGGTGAGCAGGAGCGAGACGACTCTGCGGAGCACGAGGACTCACGCCAACCCCCGCGCGAGGGACGAGCTGTCCATCTTCCTGCTGTACTTTCCCGAAGAGCTCGAGGACTCAGTGATCACGATGAGCAACTTGGAGGCATCCAGGCGCGAGCCGTCCAACGACGGTTGGCGCGCCATGTGCCCGGCGGAGTTCCGCACGTTCCTTGGCCTGCTGATCCTGTCTGGGGTGTACAGGTCGCGAGGCGTGCGAGAGCCTGTGGGACGCGCGGAACAGCTCAACAGGAGACGCGTATTTCTGGAGCGCTTGGGCGCGGCCTTGGTGGCTTCGTTGATAGAGGCCAGGAGGCCGCCATCGGTGCGAGCGCGTAGACGCGGACGGATCGCAAGTGCCCAAACGCAGGTGTAGTCTGTGTCCGCGAATCAAGGATGTCAAGACCAAAATCGTGTGTTATGGGTGCGGCCGCTACATGTGCTGCAGATGCACTCTCACGTACTGTCCCGGGTGCGCGGGGGTGGCGAGCCCCCCTCGCGCGTAAGGCGCAGAACAAACCAGCAAGGTCATTGTATCGTTCTCCGTGAAACAAGTATCAGCAGAAAATACGTGGGGTATCCCTAGATCCCCAGGCGATCACGTGGGGTATCCCTGGACCCCGGAGTCCCTCTAACCAAATAAGCGTGGGGTATCCCTAGACCCCCCAAAATGCCTAGAAACGGCCCTGGGTGTGGGACTGAGTTTTGAAGGTGATTTGAATTGTATCAAATAAAAAAATATTACATGCTTATAAGTGATTGCTTTATAAAGTTACAAATGTGTAGTGGGTTAAATCTTCCTGCATTTTCCTTTTCAAGCACTTTGTTTAATTTTTTTATGCAACCATTTTCCTGTCCTGTCTGTATTTTAGCTGCATCTCCTCTCAATCCTCCAGAAAAACTGCTGCCTGGCTTCATTTTTCACGATTTAAGCAGATCAAAGAGATCTGTGAAACATAGCAGAGTGCGCTGCGCTCGCTGCTGCGCCAGTGAGGTAAAGTCGCAGAAGCTCGGGTGATGGACCGCAGCAGCGGAGCGTCAGACACAAATAAAAGACAGAAAGTTCTTGTATTTTTAATTCCAGAACTTGACAGGATGTCCAGACAGACCTCTGAATCCCTCTATTAGCGCTTCTCTTCAGCGCTCCTCCTCATGACATTTGCGCACAGGCAGGTGACCAGTTCACGCGGAGCACAAGGAATGTTAATTAAAGTGAAATCATTTAATTGTGTTGTTTATATGTTACTGGGGAACTCTGGTCAGCTTGTGTGGGATAAATATTAATGAAAAAAGAATGGATATTTAACGGTTTAATTGAATATTTATTATTATTTTAAAAATAAGCGAAAATAGATCAAGCGGCCTCTGGCTGCGAACAAATGATTCTTTCCATTTCTCATATAAGAAAGAAAGGAAGTTATGTTAAAAAAAACATTTTATTTTAATAAAATCAAACAGTGGTGCAGGGCACCTCAGGAAGCAAAGATGAGGCATGTTTTTAACATGACCATGTTCAATAGGGCTGTTTATACGTCACTACCAAACAAAAAAAATAAATGAAACAAAAAGTAAGAAAAATCTAAATTTCTCTTCCATGGAACATTTGCACTGTTTCCATTAAATAAAATCCATGTTTGGACTTTTTCTGTGTTCACAAATCAGTCCGGCATGTATTCTGGAATCTGTTTTACTCTCCGTTGGGGAAGCTCCGAGCGGGGTGGGGGGAGGGGTTAGGGGGGTCAGGTGCGGTGCGCCGCGCCCCCCCAGCTCCTCCTCCAAGGGGGGCGCGCCCCACTAATTGAGAACCACTGGTTTATATGTAGTCCAATCTGAATGCGGCTCGGGTCGTCGCGGAGGCAAAAACCCTGGCGTGGGAGGAGTTCGGTGAGACCATGGATCAAGACTTCTGTATGACTTCGAGGAGATTCTGATCCACCATCTGGCCTCTCAGGAGAGGAAATCAGTTTGCTACCAACACTTTTTATAGTGGGGATGGTGTGCTGCTGACCTCGACTCAGGACGTTGTGTATTGGTGGGCGAAGTACTTCGAAGACCTCCTCAATCCCACTGGCACGTCTTCTAGTGAGGAAGTGGAGTCTGGGGACTTTATTTTGGGCTCTCAAATCTCTGGTGCTAAGGATACTGAGGTAGTCAAAAAGCTCCTTGGTGGCAAGGCCCTGGGAGTGGATGAGGTCCACCCAGAGTTCCTTAAGGCTTTGGATGTTGTAGGACTGTGTTGGCTGATGCGGCTCAGCAATATCACGTGGACATTGGGGGCAGTTACACTGGATTGGCAGACTGGGATGATGGTACCCCTATTCAAAAAGGGGGACCGCAGGGTGTGTTCCAACTACAGGCGGATCACACTCCTGAGCCTCCCTGGTAAAGACTATTCAGGGATTCTGGAGGGGAAGGTCTGTCGGATAGTCGAACCTCAAATTCATGAGGAGCAATGTGGTTTTCGTCCTGGCCGTGGAACACTGGATCAGTTCTGTAACCTTAGGGAGGTCCTGCAGGGTGCGTGGGAGTTCACCCAACCAATCTACATGTGTTTTGTGGATTTGGAGATGGTGTTCGACCGCGTACCTCAGGAGGCCCTGTGGGGGTACTCTGGGAGTATGGGGTACCGGGCCCTTTGATATGGGCTGTAATGTCCAGTGCCAGTGCTTGGTCCGCATTGCCGGCAGTAAGTCGGGCTCGTTTCTGGTGAGAGTTAGACTCTGCCAAGGCTGCCCTTTATCACAGATTCTGTTCATAACATTTATGGACAGGATTTCTAGGCGCAGCCAAGGTGTTGAGGGGATCCATTTTTTTACCTAAGGATCAGATCTCTTCTTTTTGCAAATGATGTGGTCCTGTTGGCTTCATCAGAACGCGATCTCCATCTTTCGCTGGAGCGGTCTGCAGCTGGGGTGAGAATCAGCTCTTCTAAATCCAAGACCATGATCCTGCATCAGAAAAGGGTAGACTGCCTTCTCCAGGTCAGCCATGATGTCCTGCCCTAAGTGGAGGAGTTTAAGTATCTTGGGGTCTTGCTCACGAGTGAGGGAAAGATGGAGCGCAAGATTGAAATACGAATTGGTGCTACGTCTACAGTGACACAGGTATTGTACCGGTCTGTCGTGAAGAGGCATCTGAGCTGGAAGGCAAAGCTCTCAATTTAACGGTTAATCTACATTTCAACCCTCACCTATGGTCACGAGCTTTGGGTAGTGACTGAAAGAATGAGATTGCAGATACAAGGGGGAGAAATTAGTTTTCTCCGCTGGGTAGAGATAGGGTGAGAAGCTCAGTCATGCAGGAGTGGCTCGGAGTAGATCCGTTGCTCCTCCATATCGTGAGGAGCCAGTTGAAGTGGCTCGGGCATCTGGTCAGGATGCGTCCCGTATGCCTCCCTGGTGAGGTTTTTCAGGCACCTCCAACTGGGAGGAGACCTAGGGGAAGACCCAGGACACTCTGGAGGCACTATGTTTCTCGGCTGGCCAGGGAACACCTTGGGATCCCTCCAGAGGAGCTAGCCCAAGTGTCTGGGGAGAGGGAAGTCTGGCTGCCTAGTTTGCCTGTAGGCAGGGCCTTGGGTGGACACTAGGAATGGAGAGATTCACCAATCTGAACTGGTGGTTTGTTCATGATGTTAGCGATGTGACTGCACCGGTAGCTTCAGTGTGCATCGATTATAACTGATGGCTATATGATGATGTATCTTCCCCATGCGTGTCTCTCGTCTGTAAAAACCATGATTACTTCATTGTTTACCTGCTATGTCTTCGTTTTTTGAGGCGCATTGAACGCATCATCAGTCTCTTTTAGCGTAGGCCAGGTGGTACACAGCTGCAGTTAGAACAACCACCGTGGGAGAATGTACATGCTTCCTGTCTTGTCAAAAAAAAATAAACATTCTGAAAACCAAAAGTCTGTGACACGATCTCTGGTTTCTGCAGCAGCATATTTTTTTTGAGCATTCTTATGGATCTGCGCACCTGAAGGTTTGTGTGAGGTAATTTAAGATAATCCCTTATTATTGTAACACTTGTGCAGAACTAAACAACAGACAGACAGAATTACATTTTCCCCTTAACAGTGGTTCAGAGAAGTCCAATAAACCACAGAGATAAACTTGCATCTCCAGCAGATTATTGTTGTTATCTCCTGGGCCTCTGGCATGGCTGCTTAGCCCCCCCAGGGAATCGGTAGAGGGGTTGGGGCTGCTCTGGTGGCGGTCTCCCTGGGGTCCCCACACCCTGGGAGAGACCTCGGAATATCTGGGCTTGGATCTCCTCCATCCTCCACAAGTCTTTAGGGGCAGGTCTGTGGCCCCTTACACTCACTATTGGACATTCCTCTAGAGAAACCTTACACAAACGTGTGTACGCACACAGGTGCTCACATGGTGCTCTCACAAGTATGGGCTTGGGTGTTTTTAACACATAACCTAAGGCTGTGGTTGGCACTATATGCACTATGATTTATTACCGTGTGCTTTTCAGCAAAAATCACTACTGTCATACATCCTCATGTTGTTGGCGCAATGATATTTTGGTTCTGTTGTATTTTTGTGTCTCCCCCCTTTCTCTTTCATTTCCGTGTCCGTTGGGATTTAAAGCGACCGAAAGCATTTCTAATACAATTTCTAAGACACTATGGCTCACGCAGATTGAGAAAATTAGTCTTTTACAACCTGGAGCTCACTGTGAGAAATGTAGATACAGTGGTGTTTATGGCCAACATTCATGGCTAAATTATGAAGCAGGGGTAATTGGCATCTGATCCAGAAATAGTTACTTGTTCCCACCAGCTGAACTTGATGGGTGTGTCTGCTTTGATGATACAAGAAGTGCATCTATGTGAATGTGAGTCACACATTCTTGAAACAAGTCCAGTAAGTTCTGAAGAAAATAAAAAGTAAAAGACTTATAAATCCTCACCAGAATGTGTTTATGCTTTTTACCAGCAGAGTGTTAAATCATTCCTACTGAAAATCTGATTAAACTCTGGACAACAAAAGAAAGAAGAAAAACTTCACAATGGGGATACGGTAAGAAAAAACACCTTTCAATAGTATTACTTTATATGGCTTAAACTTAAAAAACAAAACAATGAATGTTGACTTTAGAGGAATGTGGCCAGCAGATTAAATCCATGTATCAAATAAACTCATATGTGATCTAATCAGAAAGCAGCTGCTCAGTAACAAGTTAAGTAAGATGGGGGTGGTCATAAACTTTACTTGTAAACTTGTAAATGGTGATATAAACACATCTTTATGTAAGGGCTGACTTTAGCCAGAAAACAATTAAAGCTGCTATGGCAAATTTGGAAAACAAATTAGCTTAAAACATTTTTTCATGCCTCTTAACAATGTTCTAACAATGTATAGCTATAAATATATTGTGGAGCGCTTCTCTTGCATTTGTCTAAAAACCTCCACCAGTAACACCTTTCGGACTGAAAGCAACTATTGAACCATCTGGTTGTAGGTCTCGCTGAACCGTCGCACTTCCCTGTCGGCTAACCACTTTACTATTGACTAACAGGGTTTCTGGTAAATAATAGGACTCCTCAGAGGAGGAATCATGTGACCACAGGGAAAGGCTGTAGCATGTCGGCAAACCAAAACGCAGATTCAGAGCCCTGGCTGATACAGGTCTGTTACTTTACAAGCTACGAGCGGCTACCTGACAGGACCGCGGCCAGGAGCGCAACAACACCAGCCGGCGGCGCCAGCTGGCTGGCAGTGCTGCTCAGCAGTAGCCAGGGTCTGCGTGGAGTGCTGAGGATTCTGTGGTGTGCGAGGATACAAGGACCTTGGATAGAGACGAGAACGCATCAATGAAGAAAGCTTATGTGGGTCTTGGGGGGGTGTATGATCGGTGATGGAATGGGATGTGATCACTACCGCCTGATAAACATATTTAGAAATAATTATAGAATAGAATAGAATAGACTTTATTGATTCCTCAGTGGGGAAATTCACTTGTCACAGCAGCACCATCACTCAAAAGGTAATTAGAAGAAGTTAAAAAAAAACACAAATAAAATACAAAAACAAACTTGGTACCAGCACTATGCAGCATACTGTAAGAGACACAGACAACAATGTGAATCTGGTATTGCACAATTATAGAACACATGAATATTGCATTGGTGTTATTGTGTACCAGGATGATACAAGTACAGCTTAAACTGAGGAGTTATACACTCTTACAGCAGAGGGGATGAAGGATCTGCGATAGCGCTCAGTTTTACATCTGGGATGTCTAAGTCTACCTCTGGAGGAGCTGTCCATGATCTCCACAGTGGAGTTCAGTGGATGGGAGGTTTTTTTTTTATAAACCCAGATAAAGATAAAACATGCACAAACAAAACATGTTAAAGTTGTTCAGACAAGCGCAATGCGATGATCATTAGGTTTGCATCCAATTTGAATCCTTATTTGATTCTGAGCTCTCATGATTCAGAAAATTTCCGATGGCGACTCTTGTTTGACTCCTGTTGTGGTCAGACATTCTTTTTATTTTTTATTGCTTCATCAAATACATTTTTTCTTTGTCTTTTCTGAGGCTCCACCGTGATAAACATGTTACAATAGATGCTAATCATGTGTAGCTTGCCTGTTCTGAGGTGTAAACATGGATTGCCGTAAAACGTTCGGATACGTCCGGATACTCTGGAGTTGCAAGTGTGGTATTCTGGCCACAGGGAACGAAGGGGGCTGAGTGACTTTTCATTAACCCTGTAAAGGGTCGTTTTACCACATACTGGCTCAAGAAAGTTATTTAAAATTGTAAAAAAATTTGCATAGTATGCCTTTAAACCTGTCATAGAAATTCTATGTCCTGTACGGCTTCTCTATTTCATTCTGTATCTCACACACACTCACACACTCACACACACACACTATTGCAGGATCCACGTTATTCATCCACGTAGCCACACCTTAACAAAAAAAAAAACATCCACACACTCAAATCATGCACTAGGAAGTAGGTGGAAGTCCACCTCCTATCAGTGTGGGAACTCGTTCCACTACTACCAACCAATGAACAAACAAATAGACAGACAGACTAACAGACATACAACAGGAGATTGCGTTTATCACGGTCAAAAACGCTCAAAAACCATCCGAAACTCCCACAGTTCCCTTACCGGCGTATCTATCACAGCTGTTCAACTTCAGAGTAGCGTTTATTTCCGGGAAAAACGCCCAAAAACCTGCCAAACAGCGTTTATATCAAGGCAAAATGCCCAAAAGCCACAATTTAGTGTACTCTGTGTCAATAGCATATAACTGGAGATAGCGTTTATTTCACGGCAAAACGCCCAAAGACCTGCCAATATCAGCGTTTATAATAAGGCCTAACGCCCAAAAGCCATAATTTAGGGTGCTCCAAGTTCCCCGATCGGCTGCCAGCACCGTTTATTTAAAGTAGGAGATAAGGTAGTGGGTGTGTGTTCAGATGATGTGTGTGAGTGTGTGTGAGATACAGAATGAAATAGAGAAGCCGTACAGGACATAGAATTTCTATGACAAAACCTATATTAAAAGCTGGAAACATCTGCCCAACAGAGGTCACTGTTTTTTATCTGTGTCGTCATTCATGTAGATTTATTGTAAGTAGGGATGCAACGATACCACTTTTTTCCAAACCGATACGATACCGATACTTGGATCTGATTACTCGCCGATACCGATTACCGACACCGATACTTCTACAACACACAAAAATGCAATGAATTGGAATACAGGTTTTAGTTTTTCTCTGCTTTCAACAGGAAAAGACGTTGAGTTATATAAAAAATAAAATATATTAATAGAGATCACAAAACTAAAATATTAGGTGAAAAATAAACATTTTCTGTGAAATCATTGCACAGTTTTCTACAAACAAAATGAACTAATTAGCACTGTCTCCAGCTTTCATGAACATAACATTTATGAACCACAGTGTCCACATTTAAATAAAAAACTATAGTCAGCATGCAGTAGTGTGGACTCTGAACTAAGCTTTTTTGGGAAACATGAGCAGCAGGTTCTTTCTGATGAAAATAATCATCTCTGCATTTTCAGGTGTGAGCCTGTTTCTGCTTTCATTCACAATGTTTGAAACAGCTCCCCCTATTGGTCAATATAGAAAACTACAACAGAAATGACAAGTCACAGTGAAGCCACTTTCAGGCAACTGGTATTGGTACCTGGTATCGGTTAACTTTTTTCTGGTATCGGTGCATCCCTAAATGTAAGCATATTCAGAGAACTGGACATCAGTTGTACAAATGGAGTTACCTTCAATAAATGGCAGTGTGGAGAATGTTTGCTTGAAGTCAAGATAACTTATTTTGTAGACTTGCATTGAACGAGGAAATCCTGTCTTTGTTGTGTAAATCTAAAGTTCTTTATTAGATTAGTTGCAAACAAGCAAGCACACACACACACTATCTCTATTCATGTATTATCATGTGGCACAAAACTCCCCTCATTTACTACATAGACAAAAAATAATCTCCCTGAAATTGTGTGAAACTCCCTTTTCCCCAGGCTTCATCAGTAAGGCCTCATCCTCTCTATTGAGACCTCTAAGGCCAGGCCGTAGGAAATTAAAACTGATTTGTGACGCTGTTGAACCCATGAATGAAATCAGGGTTGTTATAATACACAATTATGATTATTGTCTCATTTACACAAAAAGGACTGCTGAAGCAGAGCCTTGCTTGCATTTTTGTGTGTTTTACTAAATCTTTTGTCTTTTCTGTTTTGTAGGGGTTCAAAATGTTGTAAAAGGTAAGATTTTACTTAATTAATTTGCACTGGTATTAAATAAAGGCTATGGCGCAACAGAAGGAATATCCCACATCCCTCTTGCTGTAGAGTAAATCTGCTCTGGCATATTATGGCACCTAGATCAACCATTGTGTCTTCATAGCCATTGATAGACCCCTCGTGGCCGCTATTGCCTATGGACGCTGACGAGCGGTGGCGCCGCCATCTTGGATCGGTCGCGCCCCCCCTCCCTTTGCAGAGACATTGAAGTGTCAGCATGTTAAATCAACCATAACTCCTTGAATACTGAACCGATTTTGATACGGTTTTTTTCTCTGTAAACTTCACACATGTAGCTCAGATACAGGACACATATTAGAGCGTTTTTAATCATAATGGGTTTGCTGTGGGTACATATGGGATTCTTATCCACTGCCTAGTGACAAAACCTATAGAAAAAATGGATCAAACACATAAAAATCAGTCAAACAATGAGAATCAAAATAATTCAAAAAAGGACTATATACCAAGTGTGAGATCTGTGGTAGGTATTTATAAAAAACACACTTAATATATGAAAGAGAAGCAGAAAGTACTACTCAGCCATTTTAATAAACAATTAATATATACAATATAATTCTTATAGATAATTTAAATAAATGAGTGTTTCATATCCATATAGTACCAATATAACTCAAAGAGAGGGTGAGAGAGACAACAACTAAAACAAAGTCTGAATGACAAGAAATCGACAAACCATCTGTCAGAACTGACTGCTTAGTGATATTCTGGTTCTGTTGTATATTTGTGTGTAGCTGAACCTATAACGCTCCACCTGTGAGAATAAAACTGTAAGGCTTGTTTTCAATACTCAGACATCAATTCTGATTACTTTACAGCCGAACAGCACACGGGGAGAAAGAGAGAGAAAAAAATAACTAACTGCTTAATGGAGTTAATTTTATTTATTTTTTGGTCTTAATTTATCTGTTACTTGTGTTGAGAATGTTTTAAAATAGTAATTGAAAGCTTTACATGAGCTAAAACCCCTGGAAGAGAACTGCTTTGTAGAACTTTTATCTGGAGCTCCCCTTCTGCAGTTCAAGAGAGGTGAGTTTGGCCACGTGGTGCTGCCTTCTCTTCAGAACCACAGACTTAACCAATGAGATCAAGTCTGACGGCCGTGGCATCCAGCATGACAGCTACACATTTGTGTTTAGTTTGGTTTTTCTGGCCCAGCCCAGCCTCAGCATCCACCAATCACAGCCTCCTGTAAAGGAATAGAAACAAATTTAATATATTTGCATCAGTAATTTTCAAAAATTGGACAACATTAAGATTTGCTTTGTATTGTGTGTGGAGTGGGAGGGGCAAAAATAGAGTCTCTCTGAGGTACTTGTTTTTATATGCTGAAGTGAACACATTTTAAGCGTGTAGTGTGTGGACATTTCCACATTGTGGGGACATTTGGCTGGGCATCACAATGACAAAATGCCCTAAAACGTGGTTTTAGAGGTATGGTGTGAATACGCTTTTGGTTTAGGTTAGGGTTAGTGTTATGATGTTTAAATACTCACATCATCAGGCTGAGGTTAGTCTCTGGGAGGTCACAGACAGGCTCTCTTTGGCTCTTCTGGATGTAGTTCTGCACTTTTCTGGTTAAAACAAACAAGCATAATGTTTGACAATAATATACTGTTTATAGTACACACCTGTGGTTCTCAGTTTACGTCAGGGGGCCTCTGGTGCTGTGAAAACTCCGGGGCACCTAGACATGATTCTTAGGACGTTTATTAAAATAAATTAATTTTTGACAAATATTATCAAGACAAGGTATGTAGGGGGGATAAGTATTACACTTAGGGCCGTGCGATTTCACGATATAAGATCGTTAAGAATTTTAATGTAATGACGATCTACCAAAGCTCGGAGATCGTAGAACCGTGTATTTGCATTCTATCACCCGTTTATGCCATTATTTCTGAACGCGGCACACATTTGTTTTGTTTTTTTTCTCAGACGAGTCACGCCATTTGCTAGTCTGCTTCTGTCGGCACGACAGACACACCGATAAACCAATCATAACTTTAGGCAGCGTGTTGGTTTGTTTAGCTGGGGTGCTCGGTAGAGATGAGGAGAATAATCTAATCGATGCATTAAGATGATGATACACAATTATGAATAGTTGAAGAAGCACACCATAATCGATTGTAGCGCTAGCCACTAGCACTAGCCGCTAGCTTGCTCCGTCTCTAAGCGCTAATTACATTCTCACGCGTCTGCTCAATCAGGAAACCTCTGGGTCAACGTTCTGCTCTAAACTTTGCATTTGGCTTCGTGTCTTTTATTATTTGGGGACGTTCGTTCGTATTTTAGCGAGCCTTTTCACCGTGGCTGCCACCGGAGTTTGTTTATCCTGTGAAGAGACGGGCCAAACCCCTCCCTCGTAGGAAACATCTACGGAGAGCAGCAAGTCCAAAAAGGCAATGAGCGTAATCCGCTGGTAGTGGATGCAAACGCAAACACATCATGAATTTAGATAGATTTTTTTTCTCTGGACAAGAATTATTACTAATATATTTTGAATGATAGGCTATGAGCCACCTCTAAATAGATAAATTATTTTTCATTAATTATAAAAATATAATAAATAAAAGTGCCTGTGGGACATTTGAGACATGCCATTAAACAGAACTTGGTCCATTCTCCAACATTTCTGAACTTATTTGTTCAAACAAATAAATAAACTAAGCCCTGGAACTGTGGCATAAATATTTAACTCTAAAGCTACTCCAAAGACATTAAAAGCTAATATATGAACCCATTATGGATTTTTAAATGGAAGGTATTTTTTGTTTGATCATGTTTATTGTAATAGAACAAATTAGCTATTTTTCTTACCTAAATTAAAACAAGTGTTCAAACAGTACCCTGTCTGAAATATTCTATCATATTTTCTGTGAAGGGGTATGCTTTTAAATGTATCTATTTTATTGGTAAATAACTTCCAAAATGTATGAATTGTCGAAATGGAAAAAATCGTGATAAAATCGAGATCGTGATTTTGCAAAAAATAAATCGTGATATTATTTTTTTTCCATATCGCCCACCCCTAATTACACTCTGCCTTGTGACTGATAAAAGCATATGTACATTTATGAATGCTGATGGCCTTATGATACACTTACTGTTTGAAGGAGAACCAGGAAGCTGAAGATGAAACAAACTCCATCTGACACAGCCCAGTTCTAATCATAATAAATCAGCTGCAGGAAGCCTCACACTTCTTCTTCCCATCTTTTGTGGGAAAACCTAGAAAACAAAAACATGCAATTTGCAGATTAGTGTCTACCAATATTGTACAAAGGTCAATGCTATTTTCTGAATTCATCTTGTGTTATTACTACTATTCTGTTTACTTCTTCTTTAAGATTTCTTAGAAACTTTCTTTAACCTAAAAACGTTGGTTACGTATTGTAACCCCAGATTCTATGAGTATGGCGTAGCCCTTTAAGCCACGCCTATTGGATTACGTCACTGTACCTAATCCTATCACTGAAGAGTTTTCATGTACGCCCGCCTACCAGGCGGGTCCCACCGTCCGTATATTAGGGACCGAGACCCCACAATCTTCTCCATACGGCTCAAGAGAGCCCCCACAGAACCAGTGGGGCTCTTGCGCTTAAAGGGCTACGCCATACTCATAGAATCTGGGGTTACAATACGTAACCAACGTTCTATTTCGTATGGCTTCCGCCCTTTAAGCCACGCCTATTGGATTAAGGGCGGAGCCTGATATGGTCAACGCCACACTGGTTCTAAAACAACCAGCCAAGAATAAAAGAAAATAACCTCAACAGCTGCCGGCGGGCGTGAAATGTGAAACATGTAAACAGCCGGAGGAACAGAACAATATCATAACATAGCGGACAGATAAACACATCCGAGTGCTGCCAACATGCAGGATCGGGAAAGACTGTCAACGCAAAACCACAACATACGGTCACCAAAAAATGGCTGAACCATGCCATATGAATATCCAGACCATAATTATGATAAACAATGATGTAAACATCATACAAAAATAGGCTACAGTTCAAGTTGAACAGTGAGCCAGTACCAGATGTCCACCATGGACATCCCTGTATGCAGAGCCACAGATGAAGAAACTGCACGTGTGGAATGAGCACTCAATGCAGTTTGGGACTGCAGGCCAGCAGCGACATAGGCCGTAGGAATGGCATAACACAATCAATATGACAGCCGACAACGACTGACCAAGGGAACTTTCCCTGAAATGTACAGACACTGAGTTTTGCGCAGCTGAGCAGTGCGAGACACATAACATCTAAGTGCACGGACCGAGCACAATAGATGGGAAGCAGCATCCTACTCTGACTCATGAGGAGGTGGAAAAACCCCTCCAATGAGATAGTCCTAGATCTGAAGGAGCTGGATATGTTCTTGGGGTTAAAGGCTGGGTTAGGACACAAAACAGCAGAACCCCCATTATCCCTGATCCTGAGACAGGGCAGGGAAACAGAAAAAGCAGACAGGTCACTGACTCTGTTAAAAGAAGTGACAGCTGGCAATAGCGCAGTCTTGAGAGACAGACACTTAAGTAAGGACTGATCTATAGGCTCAAAGGGGCCTGTGACAGTCCGCATAAGACCAAAGCCAAGTCCCACTGAGGGACAAAAGGAACAGAGGCAGGTCTGAGCCTCCTAAGGCATCTTAAAAGCGTTTAGTAAGGGGATGGCCAAAAACAGTCCTATCCCCGAACCCCTGATGGCATGAAGAAATGGCTGCATCATACAGTTTAACAGCGCTAAATGTTAAACGCCTGTGCGTCAGCACCAGCAGGAAATATAAAACACTGGGTAAGGGACATGTAAGGGGATACAGGTCCCGCTCCAGGCACCAGTGTTGAAAAACAGTCCATTTCGCCGAGTAGGACGCTACAGTAGAAGAGGCG
>SSNS01001136.1:15798-34083 GCA_006937985.1 Aphyosemion australe
ACACAATTATGAATAGTTGAAGAAGCACACCATAATCGATTGTAGCGCTAGCCACTAGCACTAGCCGCTAGCTTGCTCCGTCTCTAAGCGCTAATCACATTCTCATGCGTCTGCTCAATCAGGAAACCTCTGGGTCAATGTTCTGCTCTAAACTTTGCATTTGGCTTCGTGTCTTTTATTATTTGGGGACGTTCGTTCGTATTTTAGCGAGCCTTTTCACCGTGGCTGCCACCGGAGTTTGTTTATCCTGTGAAGAGACGGGCCAAACCCCTCCCTCGTAGGAAACATCTACGGAGAGCAGCAAGTCCAAAAAGGCAATGAGCGTAATCCGCTGGTAGTGGATGCAAACGCAAACACATCATGAATTTAGATAGATTTTTTTTCTCTGGACAAGAATTATTACTAATATATTTTGAATGATAGGCTATGAGCCACCTCTAAATAGATAAATTATTTTTCATTAATTATAAAAATATAATAAATAAAAGTGCCTGTGGGACATTTGAGACATGCCATTAAACAGAACTTGGTCCATTCTCCAACATTTCTGAACTTATTTGTTCAAACAAATAAATAAACTAAGCCCTGGAACCGTGGCATAAATATTTTCTCTAAAGCTACTCCAAAGACATTAAAAGCTAATATATGAACCCATTATGGATTTTTAAATGGAAGGTATTTTTTGTTTGATCATGTTTATTGTAATAGAACAAATTAGCTATTTTTCTTACCTAAATTAAAACAAGTGTTCAAACAGTACCCTGTCTGAAATATTCTATCATATTTTCTGTGAAGGGGTATGCTTTTAAATGTATCTATTTTATTGGTAAATAACTTCCAAAATGTATGAATTGTCGAAATGGAAAAAATCGTGATAAAATCGAGATCGTGATTTTGCAAAAAATAAATCGTGATATTATTTTTTTTCCATATCGCCCACCCCTAGTTTGATGGAAGAATTTATTAACAAATCTGAATGAACCTGTTCTATTTCTATACAGGCTGGATAAAACAAAGACTTATGAAACTCTACTTGCTCAGGCGAGGTAAGGATGATTTATCATCATTTGATGTGACATAAATTAGACTTTATAGTTAAAAATTACTTACTACAATACATATGGAATAAATCAAAAAGACAAAAAGTAAATGTTTACATTTTATCTTCAAATATAATTGTACTATTTTATATTCTTTATTTCCACTACAGATCTGACCTGAAACAAAAAGACAAAGAACTAAAATCAGCCAATGAAAGGTATTGTGTCATCAACAAATCAGCACACAATAAAGTCACCATGTATGAAAGTGTTAAAACAAACAATAAAATGAAAAAAATCCTGAACCTCTAAGTTTACCTCAAACTGCTGTGATGAATGAATGAATTAGCCTTTCGCCGGCCCCGCCTCCAGAACGGCTATTGTCCAATCACACATCATAGCAACCGTTACTATCCGACAACTCCAAACAAAATGATGAAGCTAAGCCTAATTTACTACTAAGCATTAGCCTCGATAGTAGTCGTGTCTCCTTCGTTTCCCTTCAGAACCTCCTCATCGAGCTCAACCAGCAACAGCATGAGTGCTCCCCCCGCCCGCGGCTGGGCGGAGGTCCGCCTCCCAGACTATCCAAGACCCTTTTAGATAAGACACACCGTGCCGGCAAATCAGCGTAATATTACCTCAACCGTGTGTCTTATAAACGCACATTAAGCCTATTGGCGCAACAGCGGGTGGTGTCAAGATCACGTGATGAATTAATGCCGAGCTCCAGCCGGGAACTAAAAATAAAAGTAAACACGGGCATAAAAAGTTACATTTTATAAACAGACTCAGCTGAGATGATAGCGATGCAGAGCGCCGGGAGCTTTTCTCCGTTAGAGCTGCCTGCAGCTCAGATCATCTGACAGCTCACAGGGACACCGCATCGCCGCCACCACTCCTCGGATCCACGCGTCCCCGGACGCCGGACCTTCTCCCAAACTCCCAACTCCTTGTTCCCTGCTACGCTTCGCTCAGCGGAGCNTCTGGATGGAATGAAAACATCAGGTTCCAGTCCAGTGGACATAACCACGACCGCTCAGCGGCCAGACCATAACTTCTGGCCGATGACCAGTGAGTTCTAGCACACCATTTGCCTGGAGGAGAGAGCCTCCCTCCACGGCAGGGACCATGGGCACACCAACACTAGCATCTGCAGGTCCGGGAACCATGGTGCCGAGCAGCGACGAGGAGCCACTAATATGACCAGAAGGCGTTCCGATCTCACTTGTTCCAACAGATGGGGAATAAGTGGAACTGGAGGAAAGGCGTAAAGCAAGAGGTTGGGCCAGGGGCTGTGCGCTAGAGTACCCCCAGTGGTGGAAGGTCCAGGGAGCTCAGGGAGAACCACAGAGGGCATTGTGCGTTCTGACTGGATGCAAACAGGTCCAAACCTGACCCAGATCTGGGACACAAGATCTGGGTGGGGGCACCACTCTGAGTGACGCGGCCCCCTTCTGGACATGATGTCTGCTCCATCATTCAGAATACCCGGAATGTAAACCGCCCGTAACGACAGGAGGTGCGTCTGAGCCCAAAACAAAAGGGATCTGGCTACACTCAATAGCGCGGCCAATAGAACACCGCCTTGGCGAATTATGTAAGCCGCGGCGATGTGGTTGTCTGTGTGGACAACGACAATGGCGGTTCAAGAGCAGATGTGAAAAAATGCATCAGCACTTTCTGAACAGTCAGAGGTTGGTGGTCGAGGAACCAACCGACCATTGAATGGGACAAACATGTACCCCCCCACCCCCCACCCACCCCCCACCCAGCCTGACAGAGATGCGTCTGAGACATGGGGGGTCGCGCAGCCTAGCGGGACTCCGCACTCCAGGTTTCTGATGGTGCCCCCAAAACCGAAGATCCAGACGCACAGACGGGGGAGCCAACAACAGTCAGCGTCTGTGGCAAACTGGGTAGGAACCAGCGTTGAATATGCCTCATGTGAAGTAGGCCCAACGGGACGAACATGACCCGTCGCCATCATTCCACAAAGTCTCATAACCGTGAGAGCGGTAACAACGCATTGGGGACGCACACGGCCGAGCATAGCGGCTAGGCCCGCAATCCTGGGTTGGGATAAGCGGGCCCTAAGTGGTTCTGGAGTAGATCCACCTCCAGAAACGTGATCACTTGGGAGGGAGCTAACAAGCTTTTGTCCCAATAGATGGAGAACCTTAACTGGGTCAAGTGCGCCGCTAGTTTCTGTGTCGGTAAGCACGACTCGGACCCTGATCGGGTCAGGAGCAGGAGGAGATCGTCCAGATAAACAGGAGTCTCATGCCTGCTGTGCGTAGCGACTGTAGGGCTGTCTCCAGGCACTTGGTGAAAGTGCGAGGCATTTGGTGAAGGTGCGAGAAGCGAGAGAGTAACCGAACGGGAGCCTCGTATATTGGTACCGAGTCCCGTCGAACGAGAAACGGAGAAACTTCCTGTGTTTCGGAATCACCGGGATGTGAAAACAAGCGTCCCTCAGGTCGATGGAAGTGAACCAATCGCCTGGGCGCACACAGCTTAGCTTGCTTGATTGTTAGCATGCGAAAATGCTTTACCATAATGAGCTGGTAAATGTTGACAGATTCAAAATGGATCTCATGCCCCCGGTCATCTTGGAACCAGGGAGTAACGGGAATTAAACCCTGTGTTCTCCTCTTTGGGTGGAACCCTGGAAATGGTTTCCGTGTCCAGGAGTTCTCACGTCTGAACCACTGATGACAGCTACGCTACGACAATCCCCGTGAACGAGGAAGGGCGTGACTGAGACTGGAGCCTGTGACCGTAATGTACTACATTGCGAAACCACGGGCTCATGTGGCAAACATGTGACCAAACGTGTGCAAAGATAGAGAGGGGACGTGCGCACGGGACTGACGCGAGACGCACGTCTCTAAACAAGTGAGGAGTCCTCTATGGTCCTTACCACCGTCGCCGCTTCCGCATGAGAGGCGGGGGCGACTCATGGTGGGCAGTGCTCGAAAGGGAGGGGTGACCGGCGTCAACGCGGAAGAAGGAGATCCCCCCCGAGTTTTCCTGAACAGCAGGAATTGTGTTCGGCCGAGGTCGGGCACAACCTAAAATGGCGGCCATGTTCGGCGAAGAGTGTGTCAGAGAGACTGTCTGGACATGCAGAGTCTCATCACCCACAAAAAAAGGGAAAACATGTTTTATTAGCTCACACGCACAAGGGATATACCGAGAGCGGGGTAGCTACTGGGTTAAGCGAGGAATTGAACCTCTCGCTAGCTGCGAGGAATGTAAAGCAGCGTGCACTGTCGATGCTAATCCTACGCTAACAGTAGCTAGGATATCACCGACTTTAACACCATGTGTGGGGAACGTGCGGGATGAGTGAGCAGTGAATAATCTGATAAACTCTGTTCAGAAATCCTTCCATTGTTTGTCGAACACAACTTATTGTGTAATAACAATGAAACTCACCACACATATTCCCCCAAGGAGTTATTGCGTTAGCCTCCGAGGAGGCTGGGCCTGGTTCGGAGCCTGCCACCCGGGAGTGGGAGGTCGGCTCCAGTGGCGTCGCTGGAAGCTTGCCGCTGATGGAGAAGCAGCAGCAAGCGGTGGAGGCTGACGGCGAGGGGGTTCCGGGCCGCGTTGCCTCCATCGGCGGGACCGCTGGGCACAGCGGTAATTCCACGGCCAAGAGCTAGTTACATAGTGACGGTTAGCAGGAGGCTCCAGTGGCGTTGCTGGAAGCTTGCCGCTGATCGAGAAGCAGCAGCAGGCGGTGGAGGCTGACGGCGAGGGAGTTCCGGGCCGTTTTGCCTCCGTCGGCAGGACCGCTGGCCACAGCGGTAATTCCACGGCCGAGAGCTAGTTACATAGCGATCATTAGCAGGAGGCTCCAGTGGCGTCGCTGGAAGCTCGCCGCTGATCGAGAAGCAGCAGAAGTTTTCTGAGCGCTCTCGATGGCCGAGTGAAACTGGGCGCCGAACAGGGCATCTAGGCTCATTGGGCCGTACAGCATGTTCTTCTGAAGCTGCTCCGGCGCGGAAAAGAGCAACCATATGTTGCGCTAAACCACGCTCTGCCATACAGCGATGTGGAAAGCCCAGATGGGGTGGGCGGCAGACGAGTTGAGGATGGTGTCCGCCGTCTGACAGATCAGGTCCGTCTTCCTACCGGGAGCTCGGAGAGTTCGACGAGCTGGGACACGTAGGAAGCTAGGAGAGCAATGTAGCTGGAGGCTGCACCAAACTGGGCAGCACACTGATGAGCACGATCCGTAAAACGTGCGTCAAGTCGGCCATACTAGGACACAGGCACGACTCGGTGTCCAACCACCTAGCTTTAGCTCCTAGCAGGGACACTAGGTCCGGTTCAAGTGGTGGAACCCCTGCACTTTGGTGATTGGAACAAAGGCAGAAATCGGGGCCTTCAGGCGGGAAGGCTAAGAGTAGGAAGCGGTCCAAAACTCCATAGCTGTTGGAAACAGCGGGAACACAGGCTCGGAGCACCGAGCCTGGGAGGCGCCGAACCGTCCCGTGAACAAGTTAGCACGAGGAAGCGCAGGGACCAGGAGGGCATCCGCCAGACTAGCAGTCTCTTCGTCTGTGAGTTCGGCTAGGACCGAGTCACCAGGCTCGGACCCAGCGACGAACAACCCCACGGGAGGAGGTTCAGACGGAAACCGTCGACAGGGGGGTTAGCTTAAGCGGCCCCCTGGAAATAGTTCACACGACGGCGCTTCTCATCGGAAGAGAGAAGAGGGCAGAAAAAACACACGATACCTGTGTGGTGAAGGCCACTCCAGCGTGAACCGGTCCCAAGCAGCAGAAAAACGTCGAGTTGCAGGTCGTCCGGGAGAATGTGTGCCTTTGAGCAGGCGGCACAGGGTCAAACCGGAGTAGATATATTGGAATATCGAACCCTTGTGATAACTGAAGGTGAAGTGAAAAAAGGAGAAAATTGTGGGGTCTCGGTCCCTAATATAGGGACGGTGGGACCCGCCTGGTAGGCGGGCGTACATGAAAACTCTTCAGTGATAGGATTAGGTACGGTGACGTAATCCAATAGGCGTGGCTTAAAGGGCGGAAGCCATACGAAATAGAACTGCATTTCTATTGATAATGAACTAAAACTCCTCAAAGGGTAAAACCAGAAAAAGGTTCTGCACAGCAAAACTCTTTAGCATGTTAGCTAACTATTCTCCAGTCAGAGGGGAGGGTCTGAGACATGAGCTATATCTGATACCAGGAAGATTTGTTTGATTTCTACAGCAGCATTCTTGTGTCAGCTGTAACCTAAGTCAGTGTTTTGGAATAAATGATTAATAGTCTCATTTAGCCTTCATTGTCAGGGGAGCACCAGCAGTAAACATGTAGCTAACGTTAGCTAACTAGGAGGTGCTGCTGGTGGACACAAATATGGTACAACAAAGTTATATTTACAAAATACAAACAACAAAAATGCTCGAACTTACTTGTGAAAAGTTATCCCCGAGCCACGGTCTCAATAGTCTACAGATTAGAGCAAGAATAAGCCGCACAGAGCTCAGGCATCATGTTTACTGCTGCTGTTATGGTTCGTGTCTGCCGGAAGCCTGACTGACCTAAGATGGCGGCCGCATTTCCTGCGCCCGAGCGGCCAATAGGGGGTCTATCAATTATAATGTCTATGTTGTGTCTTCTACAACTGCCAGGACAGGACTGGGTTAAAAAAAGAAGGGAGGGAGGGAGTTATTGACAAATTGAAATAAACCTTTTCTATAATACAGCTTGAATAAAAACAGAATTCTCATGAAACCCAACTTTCAGGATGTTTTAATGAGACATAAATTAGACTTTATAATTAACAATATCAGACTGTAAATACACATGAGAACCATTAAAGTATACAGGTAATAAACATTTAACCTTTTGCTGCCAAACAACGTTGGACTTTTTCAGCTTCTTGTTTTTTCTCTACAGAACTAAGCTGACACAGAGAGGAGAACAAAAATCAGACAATGAAAGGTATTGTATCATTATAAGATGTGCACACAATAGTTTAACTATTAATGTGTTAAAGTAAACATTGTAATGAAAAGATCGTTCTGAATGGGTGCTACGATTGGGTGTGAAATAGTTTCTGATGAATGTACTGATTGATATTTATAAATAATTTAACTTTTTAAAATTATCAGCTTGCTGGTTTTGTCTTCTGTTAGTTAAACATTTTAACTTTTGGGACTGTATTAAAAATCTGTTACACTTTTACACTTTGTCCAGATCTGTTGCACCACAAACATCTCCTGAAGAAGAACACCGGAATGCAGAGTAAGTTCTTCTCAGAAATATCTTTATTATAAGACATGGATCAGACTTTATTATTTTGGTCAATATCCTGTGGTGGATATGCCTCCTCAGCATCACATGGAGGAGCCGGTGATATTATGTTTAGTGCAGAAAGCTACTAGAGCGTGTGGTCCAACTATCAAGGGATCACACTGGTCAGCCTCCCAGAGAAAAATCACTGTAAGATGGGAAGGAGACTCCCACCTATGGTCATAAACAAGACAGGAGCAGGTTGTGTTTTGCTCAGGTCATGTAAAACCTGAACAGATCTTCACCACGGCAGAATTACTGAGGGACTTTCCAGCATTTGATTGTCTAATCTCTCTCTTTCACTGCCATCCAGAACCTGTAGAAGCTACACAAGACGTGTATTTTTATTCTTTGCACAAAGGCAATCTGATTCTCTTTGTTGAACACCACCAGGCACGTTACTTGACTCTGATCCAGTTGTTGTGTAAACATGGAACAGTAATTAATGTGGTGAATGACCTGTACCTGAACTTGAGCTTTGAACCACCAACCCACCGTTTACCGGCTGAGGGCCCACTCCTGAGACACATTACTTCATATTTTTAATCATAGATAAACATCCTGGACTAACATTTATGCTACTTCATCTAAATGTTCATGAACTAATTTCAGACTCGTTCACATTACAGAGCTGCTCTCACACAAAAACAGGAAGAACAGAAATCATTAGGAGAAAGGTATTGTCCTCTCATTCAGCTAAAACAAACCCATTACAATTACAGTTAAACATATTCTTATCTGACTTTTAAAATGAAACTTCTGTTGAGTTTGTAAAGTGTTATTAAATGAGTGGATTGTAAAACAATAATTAACCTTTTTTTACTTACTTAAAATAAGTAGCCCAGTGACCCAAAGTTTGATGGTTAGTTTAAACGGAAAAACATTTTTTTAATTAAAAATCTTGATTATGAGTTTCTTCTTAATGAGTGCTTGTCTAATATGGAGGAGAGAATTGAATATTCCCCTGATCCTTGTTGTCTATATTATCTGAGTTGCTACTGAATGACTGAAGTGGTGGTATGTTTTGAAATGAAGGCTACCAGAGACTGAGTTTCAACTATCTACAACATCACACTATTCAGTCTTCCAGAATAATTATTACAAAATATTGCAGAGGAAGCTTCCATCAGTGATCCAACACAAGACAGGAGCATTTTGTCTTGACTCAGGCAGTGTGACCTAACAGATCCTCACCATGGTAGAACTACTGTGAGAATCATTGACTGCTAGATTTAGAGATGTTTGGATTTGTTTTCTAAAGAAGCTGATCCAGATCAGATAAGGAGAAGAAAAATAGATGGATGGATAATTTGATTTAAGAAGTTATTGACAAATTAAAATAAACCTTTTCTATTTCAATACAGCTTGAATAAAAACAGAATTCTCATGAAACCCAACTTTCAGGATGTTTTAATGAGACATAAATTAGACTTTATAATTAACAATATCAGACTGTAAATACACATGAGAACCATTAAAGTATACAGGTAATAAACATTTAACCTTTTGCTGCCAAACAACGTTGGACTTTTTCAGCTTCTTGTTTTTTCTCTACAGAACTAAGCTGACACAGAGAGGAGAACAAAAATCAGACAATGAAAGGTATTGTACCATTATAAGATGTGCACACAATAGTTTAACTATTGATGTGTTAAAGTAAACATTGTAATGAAAAGATCGTTCTGAATGGGTGCTACGATTGGGTGTGAAATAGTTTCTGATGAATGTACTGATTGGTATTTATAAATAATTTAACTTTTTTAAATTATCAGCTTGCTGGTTTTGTCTTCTGTTAGTTAAACATTTTAACTTTTGGGACTGTATTAAAAATCTGTTACACTTTTACACTTTGTCCAGCTCTGTTGCACCACAAACATCTCCTGAAGAAGAACACCGGAATGCAGAGTAAGTTCTTCTCGGGAAATCTATCTGAACTTGAGCTTTGAACCACCAACCCACCGTTTACCGGCTGAGGGCCCACTCCTGAGACACATTACTTCATATATTTAATTATAGATATAAATCCTGGACTAACATTTATGCTACTTCATCTAAATGTTCATGAACTAATTTCAGACTCGTTCACATTACAGAGCTGCTCTCACACAAAAACAGGAAGAACAGAAATCACTAGGAGAAAGGTATTGTCCTCTCATTCAGCTAAAACAAACACATTACAATTACATTTAAAACCATTCTTATCTGACTTTTAAAATGAAACTTCTGTTGATGTTGTAAAGTGTTATTAAATGAGTGGATTGTAAAACAATAAATAAATTGCCCAGTGATCCGGATGTTTGACGGTTAGTTTGAACTGAAAAATAATAACTTTTTTATTTGAATAATGTGGAGGAAGATGACACAGGAGTTAGGTTGGTTCACATCCTTTACTCGACTCCAACTGAACTCAGGAGAGAAAACTAGAGAACACACCCTCACAGGACATGCATCTAAATATACATCCTTTAGTCTGGGTATGAGTGGAGCCTCTTGGTGGTCTGCCACAATACAATGATTATGAGTTTCTTCCTAATGAGTGCTTCCCTAATGTGGAAGAGAGAAGTGAGTATTCACATGATCCTTGGTGTCTGTTATCTGGGGTTCTGCTGACTGCTGAGTGACTCAGGAGTGTCTCTTTGGGTTTGGGACGGTCGAGGCCAAAACCACTGTGAGAGCCTACGTTCACATGGGTCTACCAGCTGTAAACAGAGAAACCATGACTTAAAAAGAACATGAGCCAAGGGGCATGCATGTGGGGGACCAGCCTGATTCATTATCATTTAGATCCATAATATTCTACCTAACTAGCAGATAATAGCTGGACCTTATATACAAATCCTGTAGATGACATAGATCAACATTTTATCAGACATTTCTGGAGGGGGTTGCATAAATTTCTCATCAGCACCAGGAGTTATCAAGGTTAACCATAAGGTGCAGAACACTGTGGGGTTGTTGCCTCCTCAATGTTGTCTAAAGGAATTGAACATCACCCGTAGAATGAGACGGAGGTGGTGGTGTCATGCTTTGAAATGAGTGAGTTCAAACTTTCTGAGTAAACACACTTTTCAGTCTTCCAGAGAATAATCATTACACAATATTGGAGAGGAGGCTTCCACTATGGATCCAGCACAAGACAGGAGCACTTTGTCTTTTATTTGTTTCATTTATATGTGAAGCACTTTGTGATTTTTCTTACTGTGATAAGTGCTTTAAAAATAAACTTAACTTACTTAGTGTGACAGAACAGATCCTCACCGTGGCAGATTTACTGAGCAGAGATGTAGATGAGAGAGATGTCTGGGATTGTCTTTTAAAAATGCTGATCCAGGAACCTGAGATCAGATAAGAAGAAGAAAACGGATGGATGGATGGATGGATGGATGGATGGATGGATGGATGGATGGATGGATGGATGGATGGATGGATGGATGGATGGATGGATTGATGGATGGATGGATGGATGGATGGATGGATGGATGGATGGATGGATGGATGGATGGATGGATGGATGGATGGATGCTTACTGCAATACATATGAAATAAATCAAAACGACAAAAAGTAAATGTTTACATTTTGCTTGCAAATATAATTTTACTGGTGTATATTCCTTTTTTTCCACTACAGATCTGAGCTGAAGCAGAAAGACAAAGAACTAAAATCAGCCAATAAAAGGTTTTGTATCATCAACAAATCAGCACACAATAAAGTCACCATGTATGAAAGTGTTAAAACAAACATTGTAATGAAAAGAATCCTGAATGTCTAAGTTTACCTCTACTTTGTGGGTGAAACTGCTGTGGTGAATGAATTGATTGGTAGTTAGTTACCTTTTACTGTAAATCTAATTGTCAGCTTTTAGGTTTTTTTTTTTAGAAAGATTTCGAATAATAGAACTGCATTTCTTAACAGGTTGAATGCAACACAAGCGTCTCTTGAAGAAGAACTTCAGAATTCAAAGTAAGTTTTTCTCTGAATTGTCTGTATTATGGGACATGGATCAGAGTTGTCAGTCAGAACTACAGCAGTCTGACATGGTGGTACATTTTTTAGACTAACATCAGTGTTTGCGAAAACTTTTGAGCCACGCCTGTCAAACTGGCAGACGTGAGAGCGTCTCACGCAGGACATTTTTGAACCACGTAGGACAATGTCCTCGCGGGCTTCAGATTTGTATCTATTTAACAGTGGGTATTGTAGTGCGGGTTAATCTCAGCTGTTTGTTAAAGTACTCTAATAAACTGCTGTTAAGGACAAAATGTCATTCTGTCTGACGATTTAGTTCATCACAAATATCACAATATAAAGAAATGATCTTTTTCTTAAGGGGGGGCACTGTGCCGTGGTCCCCGAAATGCCTAGAAACGGCCCTGGGTGTGGGACTGAGTTTTGAAGGTGATCTGAATTGTATCAAATAAATAAATATTACATGCTTATAAATTATTATGATTATAAAATTACAAACGTGTAGTGGACATATCTGCCTACATTTTCCTTTTCAAACACTGTTTTGTTTTTTATGCGACTATTTTCCTGTCTTGCTGTCTTTTAGCTGCATCTCCTCTCAATCCTCCAGAAAAACTGCTGCCTGGCTTCTTACTTTTCAACTCACAAGTTACTTTTGAAATTAGCAGATCAAAAAGATCCGTCAACCGCAAAACTAGCGTAATTTGCGCTGCGCGGCCGCGCCAGTGAGGTGACGTCACCGAAGCACGGGAGATGATCTCTGCAGCAGCGGAGATCGTCAGGCACAAATGAAAGACAGAAAGTATGAGCAAACATGAACGATCGTGTGTTAATTATGTTTTTTTTGGTGGCGCCACTTTGAGAATGTTACTGTGGCCGTGTGCAGGACGCAGCTGCCTGGCGGAGCGCATCAGTAATCAGCGCTCATGTGTATTTACAGTCTGATATTGTTAATAATAAAGTCCCATAGAGAATCTGTGGGATATTGTGAAGAGAAAGTTGAGAGACGCAAGCATAGATATCATATATATCACTAGATGCCTTACACGCGCTGTTCGTCGACTGGAGGAATGTCCTTATGCGGCGGCCATCTTACCTCGGACAGCTGCCCCCTTTCATAACATTGGTGTCAATGCTGCATGTACTATTTAAATAACTCTAACTTGCTCAATTTTCAACCAAATTTCAGATGGTTTGATTTGTTATAAACACCAGAGATGTGGCTGTAAAATATGACGGATTTGGCCCGTTAATTTAAAAATGTGAAAGTATGTCCTATCAAGCCTATGTGTCATAAGGTTTGTAATAAGGCAACCCACTTGTAAATCCGTTAATATTTCATCGAGTTATGAGTGTTTTTGTTTAAGTTGTTCACTCACCTTCCATCTGCTACCATTGAGAAGGGAACGTAAGCT
Organism: Aphyosemion australe; assembly: GCA_006937985.1. Classification (NCBI taxonomy): domain Eukaryota; kingdom Metazoa; phylum Chordata; class Actinopteri; order Cyprinodontiformes; family Nothobranchiidae; genus Aphyosemion; species Aphyosemion australe. The sequence continues at coordinate 28,547 of SSNS01001136.1, forward strand.
GTCCGAGGTAATATGGCCGCCGTGTAGGGACGCTGTCGACTCCCAGTTAAGGCATCTAGTGATATATATATCTATGGACGCAACATTCCTGCAATTTCTGCCCAAGAGGCTTTAAAAAAGCACTCCCCGATTTTGAACTAAAGCTGTTCTTGAACCGTTTGCACCAGAAACGTGGTTGAGGTTTCTTTTAAAAGGAAACACTCAGAGGTTTCCCCTACAACAGTCATAATTTGTGTAAGTGATACTGTCATCGAGTAATAAGAGCTATAAATCACAAAAAATTAAAACATTTTATGGCCGCCTATTAATTTTTAAAAAATAAATGCATAAAAATGACATTAGCAATGTGACATGGACTGGAAAACACTATGTGTCTATAGCCTGAAGTCTTACTTTGTTCCAAACCAAATTTTACAGTAATAAACCTAAAAATGAGCATTTGGCACATGTTTTTATAAGATAAGTCCCGGCGTGTCAAAAGTGTTCAAAAGGTGTGCCATTTGGAGACCACTGCCCCAGACTGAGGAAACAAGTCTTTTATATTTGAATGCTTCAACATAGAATCGTGATCTTGGGCTCTAATGAAAGGTCACACACAGGACTGTACTATCCCACATCTAGTTCCATTCTCAGTGTTACTTACAAAGAGTAAAGGAGGCACACACTGGTGTATGTAGTCATCAGGTAGAGATGGTAACTTTCAAAACTGCTGCTGTGAAAAAGTTTCTTTGCGCTCAAACTTTGCATTTGTTTGGTAGACCCGACACCCACATGTAAGATACCATTCTTTTCTGAATTTCATTGGCTTTCTGCTGCTTGACTCACCAACAAACTGCTTCGTGACAGGCTCGAGCTACAAGCATCACAAAAGAGGGAGGGTCTTTTTAGTCATCGGCCAATAGGAAGAGATTCTGCATTTGCAGCGGGGGTAAACCATCTCCTATTGGATGAAGTAAGATGTCAATCAAAAGCTTACCCATCATGTTTGGTTGAGTAAATGTTTGATGCTAATAGGAAGAAGCTAGCGGACGATGTGAACAAAACAAAATGAAAAACAGATGTATTTGAAGGAATATTCGAAGGCTTTCAGCAGCACATTATGTTGGATTGTGGACATAAGACTTGTTGTGGACTAACTATTATACTGGAGTACTTTTATTGGACCATTTTGGATACAAAAAAATCGTTTTTGTTCAAGATAGCTGCATTCTGTAGATCTTATAAAGAATCAAAGGTAAGATTATAATAATTTTGCATTTGCGAGTGGTTTGAAAAAAGTGTTTACTGTGTCTACAGCTATGATTTTGTGCTGGATTGACATTCATCATTGGAATCTCAAGATTCTTAGCTTTCCAATGATGTTTAACTTTTATATGTGTACCTAAGGGGTGTTGCGGTAGTGCTTGGAGTAGAAAAGGAAGTAGATGCGGGCCGTGGGCGGGCCACTGGAATGTTAAGGGCCGCTATGGAAGCATCCTGGGCCTCCATAACACCTCAGCAGTGCCACAGGCTGGTTGCCTCCATGCCACGCTTCATTGAAGCAGTCATTTCTGCAAAAGGATTCCCGACCAAGTATTGAGTGCATAACTGAACATAATTATTTGAAGGTTGACCTTTTTTGTATTAAAAACACTTTTCTTTTATTGGTCGGTTGGAATATGATAATTTTTTGAGATAGGAATTTTGGGTTTTCATGAGCTGTATGCCACAATCATCAATATTAAAACAATAAACGGCTTGAACTACTTCAGTTGTGTGTAATGAATCTAAAATATATGAAAGTCTAATGTTTATCAGTACATTACAGAAAATAATGAACTTTATCACAATATGCTAGTTTTTTGAGAAGGACCTGTACTTGAGGTTTGAACCACCAACCCACCGTTTACAGGCTGAGGGCCCACTCCTGAGACACCATTGTCCTATACTGTATCTACTACTTCATCTAAATGTTCATGAACTCATTTCAGATTCGTTCACATTACAGAGCTGCTCTCACACAAAAACAGGAAAAACAGAAATCACTAGAAGAAAGGTAATGTCCTCTCATTCAGATTACAGTTTTACTTAAAAATATTTTTATCTGACTTTTAACTCATTAACTGCCAGCCGTTTTCTGATCAGAAAGCCCCTGACTGCCAGCGTTTTCTGAGCGTTTTTACTGTTTTTTCGCAGAACATTGTGCTCTATGATCATGTAAACGCCAAAACTACCAGTGTGTGGATAGTAAAACAATAAATAAATTGCCTAGATGGATGGAATAATTGTATTAACAAATCTGAATGAACCTGTTCTATTTCTATACAGCCTGAATAAAACAAAGACTTCTAATGAAACTCAACTTGCTCAGGCGAGGTAAGGATGTTTTTATCAGTCAATTTATGTGACATAAACTAAACTTTATTTATTTTTTTGCTGCAATACATATGAAACCAGTAAATGTTATAATTTTGTCTTCAAATAAAATTGTACTGTTTTATATTCATTTTTCTTTCCACTGCAGATCTGACCTGAAACAAAACGACAAAGACCTAAAATCAGCCAATGAAAGGTTTTGTATCATCAACAAATCAGCACACAATAAAGTCACCATGTATGAAAGTGTTAAAACAAACACTGAAATGAAAAACTATTGTGAATGTCTAAGTTTACCTCTACTTAGTGGGTGAAACGGCATGAACGAATCACTCAGTTTCTCCATAGCTGACCTCATTCAGAGAACTAACAACTCACTAACCCCTACCTCCTGGCTCTCAGCTGCAGAAATAGATCAGAATTAATGTGGTAAATGACCTGTACTTGAACTTGAGCTTTGAACCACCAACCCATCATTCACAGGCTGAGGGCCCACTCCTGAGACACATTGTCCTATATATTTAATCACAGATAAACATCCTGGACTAACATTTATGCTACTTCATCTAAATGTTCATGAACTAATTTCAGACTCTTTCACATTACAGAGCTGCTCTCACACAAAAACAGGAAGAACAGAAATCACTAGAAGAAAGGTATTGTCCTCTCATTCAGCTAAAACAAACACATTACAATTACATGTAAAACCATTCTTATCTGACTTTTAAAATGAAACTTCTGTTGATGTTGTAAAGTGTTATTAAATGAGTGGATTGTAAAACAATAAATAAATTGCCCAGTGATCCGGATGTTTGACGGTTAGTTTAAACTGAAAATAATAACTTTTTTATTTGAATATTGTGGAGGAAGATGACACAGGAGTTAGGTTGGTTCACATCCTTTACTCGACTCCAACTGAACTCAGGAGAGAAAACTAGAGAACACACCCTCACAGGACATGCATCTAAATAAACATGTAACATCCTTTAGTCTGGGTATGTGAACCGCCACATTATAATGATTATGAGATTCTTCCTAATGAGTGCTTCCCTAATGTGGAAGAGAAAATTGAGTATTCACATGATCATCACCTGTTGACAGCTACAGTTAGGCACCAGTTCCCTGTGACCCTATAGGATAAAGACCTGTATGTATTGATAAATTAACCTGTTCTTTTCTAACACAGCCTGAATAAAACAAAAACTTCTAATGAAACTCAGCTTGTGCAGGCGAGGTAAGGATGCTTTTATCAGTCAAAATCAATAATGAGGTCTAATTTATGCCACATAACATAAATCAGACCTCATCATTCATTTTAACACACTGCAAACACAAATGGAATCAATCAAAAAGACAAACGGTAAATGTTTTTCTTCCAAATATAATTGTACTATTTTATTATTATTTTTCACTACAGATCTGACCTGAAACAGAAAGAAGAGGAACTAAAATCTGTCAATGAAAGGTATTGCATCATCAACAACCCACCATGTAATAAAACACTGTAATGAAAACATATTCTGAACGTTTAATTCTACTTTATGGGTGACACGGCTGTGATGTATGCAGTGTTTGAGAAAACATGTCGGGCAGTCGGACATTAATGACGTGTTTTATTTTTGTCTGACCAATAACGTAAAATTGTCTCTTAACATGCCAAAAAAAAAACAACTTCCAGAAAACCACGAACTGCAGACGATCTACTCCAAGCCCCTCCCGGAGGAATAAGCCTCTCACCCTATCTCTAAGGGCGGGCCCAGACACCCTGCAGTGAATACTCGTTACAAACGCTTGTATCCACAATCATTCTTTAGGTCGCTACCCAAAGCTCGCCCATAGATGAGGGTTGGAACGTAAATCAACCGGTAAATCGAGACTCACTCTTCACCACGACAGACTGGTGCATCGCCCGCATCACTGCAGATGCTGCACATTGCCGCCTATTGATCTCCAATTTTCCCTCATTCGTGAACTAGACCCCAACATACATAAACTCATCCACTTGGGGCAGGACCTCGTCCCTGACCCAGACAAGGCATTCTACCCTTTTCTAACTCAAGACCATGGTCTCAGATGTGGAGGAGCTGATTCTCATCCCAGCTGGTTCACACTAGGCTGTGAACAGCTTTAGCGAGAGCTGGAGATCATGGAGATCTGATGAAGCCAACAGGACCACATCATCTGCAAAAAGCAGAGACTCGATGCTTAGGCCACCAAAACGGATCGACTCATCACTGCAGCTAAAAATCCCATCTATGAAAGTTATGAACAGTTTCATAATAACTCCTAATAATTATACAATGATCCCTGATTGTTTTCTGATCAGTTTTGTGAATTTATTATATTTTTCTGAGCAGAGTGACTATTTAAATCTCTTGGTAAAATATTTCTTTCATTTTGCAGAAAAGCACATTAGTGTTTCTTTTTCAAATTATTTCAACAGATTATTGTTGCAGTAACAATATGTATAATATGTAAATGTTAGAGGTCACTGTTAAAGTTCGGTCTTCTCACCAGATCTGGGACAAGACCATTGAGACCTTTGAATGTCAGTTTTATAACAAAGATGTTTATAAAGTTATCGAAACTTAGGAGTATTTTTTTGTCCAGGACTTTTAGGGCTTGTTTGTACAGGCACACGACAGGGTTTAAAGCAGATTGGGTTGCTTGGCTCCAAACCAGTACACAGTAAGAGTTTGAAACAGTTGGTTTGAAATTAGACGTGAACTCTTCTACTGAATTAATGAAGTAGTTGTTTAGAGCATTTCCCATTGCTGTCAAGTGAGTTGTTAATGTTCAGTCGAGTCAGTCCTTTTCTCTGATTTGAGTCTTTTTTCATGAGTTTGTTGATGTGAGACCAGAGAGATGAGCTGCTACCTCCTGATTGGGCAATCAGTTCAGTGAATAGGCTGCTTTTGCTTATTTAAAGAACTGACCACTTTGTTTCCAAGACTTTTAAAAATGAGATCGTCTGTGTTTTTTGGTCAGTTTTCTGGTGATTAACGTCAGATTATGGTCAGATAGTCCAGTCAGGTTTTTGTCACAAGCTATAATTAATTTTAGATAAAAATCCTAGACTAATAAAAATACATCTTCAATACACGTTCATTAGCTAACTTCTGACTCTTTTACATTCCAGAGCTGCTCTTACAGAAAAAGAGGATGAACAGAAAGCATTCAAA
>SSNS01001136.1:34159-49010 GCA_006937985.1 Aphyosemion australe
TTTTAGCTGCATCTCCTCTCAATCCTCCAGAAAAACTGCTGCCTGGCTTCTTACTTTTCAACTCACAAGTTACTTTTGAAATTAGCAGATCAAAAAGATCCGTCAACCGCAAAACTAGCGTAATTTGCGCTGCGCGGCCGCGCCAGTGAGGTGACGTCACCGAAGCACGGGAGATGATCTCTGCAGCAGCGGAGATCGTCAGGCACAAATGAAAGACAGAAAGTATGAGCAAACATGAACGATCGTGTGTTAATTATGTTTTTTTTGGTGGCGCCACTTTGAGAATGTTACTGTGGCCGTGTGCAGGACGCAGCTGCCTGGCGGAGCGCATCAGTAATCAGCGCTCATGTGTATTTACAGTCTGATATTGTTAATAATAAAGTCCCATAGAGAATCTGTGGGATATTGTGAAGAGAAAGTTGAGAGACGCAAGCATAGATATCATATATATCACTAGATGCCTTACACGCGCTGTTCGTCGACTGGAGGAATGTCCTTATGCGGCGGCCATCTTACCTCGGACAGCTGCCCCCTTTCATAACATTGGTGTCAATGCTGCATGTACTATTTAAATAACTCTAACTTGCTCAATTTTCAACCAAATTTCAGATGGTTTGATTTGTTATAAACACCAGAGATGTGGCTGTAAAATATGACGGATTTGGCCCGTTAATTTAAAAATGTGAAAGTATGTCCTATCAAGCCTATGTGTCATAAGGTTTGTAATAAGGCAACCCACTTGTAAATCCGTTAATATTTCATCGAGTTATGAGTGTTTTTGTTTAAGTTGTTCACTCACCTTCCATCTGCTACCATTGAGAAGGGAACGTAAGCTGTCCGAGGTAAGATGGCCGCCGTGTAGGGACGCTGTCGACTCCCAGTTAAGGCATCTAGTGATATATATATCTATGGACGCAACATTCCTGCAATTTCTGCCCAAGAGGCTTTAAAAAAGCACTCCCCGATTTTGAACTAAAGCTGTTCTTGAACCGTTTGCACCAGAAACGTGGTTGAGGTTTCTTTTAAAAGGAAACACTCAGAGGTTTCCCCTACAACAGTCATAATTTGTGTAAGTGATACTGTCATCGAGTAATAAGAGCTATAAATCACAAAAAATTAAAACATTTTATGGCCGCCTATTAATTTTTAAAAAATAAATGCATAAAAATGACATTAGCAATATGACATGGACTGGAAAACACTATGTGTCTATAGCCTGAAGTCTTACTTTGTTCCAAACCAAATTTTACAGTAATAAACCTAAAAATGAGCATTTGGCACATGTTTTTATAAGATAAGTCCCGGCGTGTCAAAAGTGTTCAAAAGGTGTGCCATTTGGAGACCACTGCCCCAGACTGAGGAAACAAGTCTTTTATATTTGAATGCTTCAACATAGAATCGTGATCTTGGGCTCTAATGAAAGGTCACACACAGGACTGTACTATCCCACATCTAGTTCCATTCTCAGTGTTACTTACAAAGAGTAAAGGAGGCACACACTGGTGTATGTAGTCATCAGGTAGAGATGGTAACTTTCAAAACTGCTGCTGTGAAAAAGTTTCTTTGCGCTCAAACTTTGCATTTGTTTGGTAGACCCGACACCCACATGTAAGATACCATTCTTTTCTGAATTTCATTGGCTTTCTGCTGCTTGACTCACCAACAAACTGCTTCGTGACAGGCTCGAGCTACAAGCATCACAATAGAGGGAGGGTCTTTTTAGTCATCGGCCAATAGGAAGAGATTCTGCATTTGCAGCGGGGGTAAACCATCTCCTATTGGATGAAGTAAGATGTCAATCAAAAGCTTACCCATCATGTTTGGTTGAGTAAATGTTTGACGCTAATAGGAAGAAGCTAGCGGACGATGTGAACAAAACAAAATGAAAAACGGATGTATTTGAAGGAATATTCGAAGGCTTTCAGCAGCACATTATGTTGGATTGTGGACATAAGACTTGTTGTGGACTAACTATTTTACCGGAGTACTTTTATTGGACCATTTTGGATACAAAAAAATTGTTTTTGTTCAAGATAGCTGCATTCTGTAGATCCTATAAAGAATCAAAGGTACGATTATAATAATTTTGCATTTGCGAGTGGTTTGAAAAAAGTGTTTACTGTGTCTACAGCTATGATTTTGTGCTTGATTGACATTCATCATTGGAATCTCAAGATTCTTAGCTTTCCAATGATGTATAACTTTTATATGTGTACCTAAGGGGTGTTGCGGTAGTGCTTGGAGTAGAAAAGGAAGTAGATGCGGGCCCGTGGGCGGGCCACTGGAATGTTAAGGGCCGCTATCGAAGCATCCTGGGCCTCCATAACACCTCAGCAGTGCCACAGGCTGGTTGCCTCCATGCCACGCTTCATTGAAGCAGTCATTTCTGCAAAAGGATTCCCGACCAAGTATTGAGTGCATAACTGAACATAATTATTTGAAGGTTGACCTTTTTTGTATTAAAAACACTTTTCTTTTATTGGTCGGTTGGAATATGATAATTTTTTGAGATAGGAATTTTGGGTTTTCATGAGCTGTATGCCACAATCATCAATATTAAAACAATAAACGGCTTGAACTACTTCAGTTGTGTGTAATGAATCTAAAATATATGAAAGTCTAATGTTTATCAGTACATTACAGAAAATAATGAACTTTATCACAATATGCTAATTTTTTGAGAAGGACCTGTACTTGAGGTTTGAACCACCAACCCACCGTTTACAGGCTGAGGGCCCACTCCTGAGACACCATTGTCCTATACTGTATATGCTACTTCATCTAAATGTTCATGAACTAATTTCAGATTCTTTCACATTACAGAGCTGCTCTCACACAAAAACAGGAAAAACAGAAATCACTAGAAGAAAGGTATTGTCCTCTCATTCAGATTACAGTTTTACTTAAAAATATTTTTATCTGACTTTTAACTCATTAACTGCCAGCCGTTTTCTGATCAGAAAGCCCCTGACTGCCAGCGTTTTTTGAGCGTTTTTACTGTTTTTTGAAGAGTCGCAGAACATTGTGCTCTATGATCATGTAAACGCCCAAACTACCAGTGTGTGGATAGTAAAACAATGAATAAATTGCCTAGATGGATGGAATAATTGTATTAACAAATCTGAATGAACCTGTTCTATTTCTATACAGCCTGAATAAAACAAAGACTTATGAAACTCAACTTGCTCAGGCGAGGTAAGGATGTTTTTATCAGTCAATTTATGTGACATAAACTAAACTTTATTTTTAATTTTTTTTGCTGCAATACATATGAAATCAGTAAATGTTATAATTTTGTCTTCAAATATAATTGTACTGTTTTATATTCATTTTTCTTTCCACTGCAGATCTGACCTGAAACAAAACGACGAAGAACTAAAATCAGCCAATGAAAGGTATTGTGTCATCAACAAATCAGCACACAATAAAGTCACCATGTATGAAAGTGTTAAACACTGAAATGAAAAAATATTGTGAATGTCTAAGTTTACCTCTACTTAGTGGGTGAAACGGCTGTGATGAATGAATGGATTGGTAGTTTTTGACCTTTTTAACTGTCCTCTTTTAGTATTTTTTATTTTTTAGCAAGATTTATTATAAAAGAAACTTTTACATTTCTTAACAGGTTGATTGCAACACAAACATCTCTTGAAGAAGAACTTCAGAAAGCAAAGTAAGTTTTTCTCTGAACTGTCTGTATTATGGAACATGGATCAGACTTTAGTTTTCTGGTCAACATCTGGAGACCATGAAGTTAACTGGGTCTTGGTCAGTCAGAACCACATCAGTCTGGTCACATCATCATCATCTTCATCATCAACTTTATTTCTAAAGCACTTGCACACCAACAACCAGAGGTGAACCAAAGTGCTGTAAAAGAATTTAAAACATCAATGACTCATGCAAGGGCCAACAAAACATACATAAAAAAAAAATAAAAACAGGAGGTAAAAGCAAAAGATGTTGGTAAAAGAACAAAATAAAACCGCATAAAAAACAGCAAAATTATCTAAAAACATGGCTAACACATGCTGAGGGAATGCCACGGTATAAAAGTGGGTCTTCATCCCACTTAAAAACCAGCAGTGAGGGTGCTTGTCTGACCTCAAGTGGAAGGTCATGCCAAAGCTTAGGGGTCAAAACCAAGAAGGCCCTGCCTCCTGTAGTGGAGCATTTCACACATGGAACGACTAGTGTGTCTTGCTGTGATGACCTAAGTGCACGTGATGGGTTGTGCCAAGTGAGTAACTCAGACAGAGAGCTTGAAGCACAGCCCTGCAGAGACTTAAAGCAACATTCCGCAACTTTTACACCTTAAAATTATGATTTTTTTGTAAAGTGTTTGCGTCATAGTATTATCTATTATGTTCATTTTTGTACCTGTGATAGTGTTAGGGGGTCCCACGTCTGTTTACTGCACTATACAGTTTTTGAGCTTCGAGTAGCCGCCGGAAGTACTGACTGGGTGTCATTTTACGGCAGAATATGGCAAGCCAAAGGGATAAAAAAAAAGCGCGCGTTCAAAACGCGCATTATGTCAGCCAAAATGTGCGTTTTGACGCCAAAGGGGGAAAAAACTCACGTGTTCTAACGAGCGTTTTGGCGGACATAATGCGAGTTTAGAACGTGCATTTTTTTTATCCCTTTGGCTTGCAATAATTGTATAACGTAGACTCGCTGTAGCGGTGGCAGATTCACCAAAGAAAGCTAGAAATCCCTTATCAGAGGAATATAGGAAAATAAAACAACGTCATAGAGCAAGAGCAAAGACCAGAGTTATTATTGGGCCGTCTTTTCCTCGCTGGAGAGCTCTTTTAGAAAGAACGGCATGAACTACGGACTCTGACCTAGCCGTGCTGCTAATGGCTAGGTAAGTAATAAATGAGTTCACCAGGGTTATTGTGTTTGGTCGGACATAAAGTTGTTATACAGTCCTGATAAAACTATTTATTCAATGTGTGGAGGTGGAAATGTTTGTTTTCGTTGTTTTGCCTGACATTAGGAATGTAAACATGCCTCTTATGCTCGAGAGAGAGATTTGATTTTACGACAGTGACGTTACACAGCAAGCCTCTAGAGGGCGACAGAGACCATATAACTGCAAAGTTGCGGAATGCTGCTTAAAAAACAAAAACAAGTATCTTGAATCTGACTCTAAAACAGGGTTTCTCAACCCTGGTCCTCAGTGCCCCCCTGCCCTGCATGTTTTCCATGTTGCCCTTTCAAACACCAGTGTTTCCCTGCTGCCACACACCTGACACAAATGAGTGAGTGATTAACAGGCTTCTGCAGCCATGTGCTGAAGCAGAGACATGGAAAACATGCAGGGCAGAGGGGCGCTGAGGACCAGGGTTGAGAAACCCTGCTCTAAAAGAAACTGGAAGCCAATGTAGATGGGCCAAGACAGGTGTGATATGTTCCTGCATTCTGGTGCTGGTCAGGAATCTAGCGGCAGCATTTTGTGCAAGCTGGAGCCGAGCAAGTGCAGCCTTACTAACCATCAACCGATTCACAATCCCAATGACTCCTTCCTGTTACTGTTAACTAAATCCATTAATATATCTAGCTAAAACATTTCCTTACCTGCTCTGGGCTGGAAGCTCATTAGTTCCCAGTAGTATCACTCTGCTAACAGCACGTTTTAGTCACTCACCTCCCTTCCTGAAAACTAGAATGTCCGGTGCTGAATTGTAGCATGAACGAATCACTCAGTTTCTCCATAGCTGACCTCACTCAGAAGACTAACGACTCACTAACCCCTACCTCCTGGCTCTCAGCTGCAGAAATAGATCAGAATTAATGTGGTAAATGACCTGTACTTGAACTTGAGCTTTGAACCACCAACCCATCATTCACAGGCTGAGGGCCCACTCCTGAGACACATTGTCCTATATATTTAATCACAGATAAACATCCTGGACTAACATTTATGCTACTTCATCTAAATGTTCATGAACTAATTTCAGACTCTTTCACATTACAGAGCTGCTCTCACACAAAAACAGGAAGAACAGAAATCACTAGAAGAAAGGTATTGTCCTCTCACTCAGCTAAAACAAACACATTACAATTACATTTAAAACCATTCTTATCTGACTTTTGAAATGAAACTTCTGTTGATGTAAAGTGTTATTAACTGTGGATTGTAAAACAATAAATAAATTGCACAGTGACCCGGAAGTTTGACGGTTACTTTAAACTGAAAAATAATAACTTTTTTATTTGAATATTGTGGAGGAAGATGACACAGGAGTTAGGTTGGTTCACATCCTTTACTCGACTCCAACTGAACTCAGGAGAGAAAACTAGAGAACACACCCTCACAGGACATGCATCTAAATATACATGTAACATCCTTTAGTCTGGGTATGTGGACCGCCACATTATAATGATTATGAGATTCTTCCTAATGAGTGCTTCCCTAATGTGGAAGAGAAAATTGAGTATTCACATGATCATCACCTGTTGACAGCTACAGTTAGGCACCAGTTCCCTGTGACCCTATAGGATAAAGACCTGTATGTATTGATAAATTAACCTGTTCTTTTCTAATACAGCCTGAATAAAACAAAAACTTCTAATGAAACTCAGCTTGTGCAGGCGAGGNCATAAACTCATCCACTTGGGGCAGGACCTCGTCCCTGACCCAGACAAGGCATTCTACCCTTTTCTAACTCAAGACCATGGTCTCAGATGTGGAGGAGCTGATTCTCATCCCAGCTGGTTCACACTAGGCTGTGAACAGCTTTAGCGAGAGCTGGAGATCATGGAGATCTGATGAAGCCAACAGGACCACATCATCTGCAAAAAGCAGAGACTCGATGCTTAGGCCACCAAAACGGATCGACTCATCACTGCAGCTAAAAATCCCATCTATGAAAGTTATGAACAGTTTCATAATAACTCCTAATAATTATACAATGATCCCTGATTGTTTTCTGATCAGTTTTGTGAATTTATTATATTTTTCTGAGCAGAGTGACTATTTAAATCTCTTGGTAAAATATTTCTTTCATTTTGCAGAAAAGCACATTAGTGTTTCTTTTTCAAATTATTTCAACAGATTATTGTTGCAGTAACAATATGTATAATATGTAAATGTTAGAGGTCACTGTTAAAGTTGTTATGTAGCAAATCTACAGAACAAGCTAGGTTTCAAACACAGTCACCGCTCCCCTGGGGAATCTTCCCTGGATCTGCGTCCACTGGAACCAGAAATCCGCATTGCCAGAGGAAACGAGAGCGCTGAACACCAGTCGTCATTCTCTGGGTCCAAATGTCTTTTGTTGTCCGTGACTTCAAATGGTGTTTTTCTTTTTGGGAGTTTGTTCTAAAGTTGAAGTGGTAGCAGTCGGCTGTTTCTCCTTCTCTGATATTATTGAGCGGAGAACCTCTCACACCAGTGGTGTTCTGATGCTAAATACGCGAGTGTATAATGAATGGAGGACCCAGGGAAGTGCGCAGTTTGGTGAGACCGGACGGTCCAATAGTTGCTTTCAGTCCAAAACAGTTTATAGGTGCCGGTTTTGAGACAAATGCGAGAGAACCACTTTATTAATATTTTTTGTTTTTTCGTAGATTGGTAGTTATAAATTGTTTGACCTTTTAAACTCATTTAAATATCCGCTTGTAGTTTATATGTAGTTGGAAAGATTTTAAATAAAAGGTAGCATTACAATTAATTAAATGTTTACATTTGTTAACAGGTTGATTACAACACAAGCGTTTCTTGAAGAAGAACTTCAGAAGGCAAAGTAAGTTTTTCTCTGAACGTTTTGTATAATGGGACCTAGTGGCACAGTTGGTCACACTGTTGCCTCACAGCAAGAATTTCACTGTCAAATGCTGCCTGTGCGTCTTTTTCTGCCTGTAGTTCTCATGTTCACCCCATTCACGTCTGGGTTTTCTCCCACAGAACAAAAACATGTTTGTTAGCGTAATTGGAAATTGTATTTAGGTGTGACTGGTTGTCTCTGTGAGGCCCTATGATGGACTAGCAACCTGTCCAGTGTGTCCACTGCCTCTCGTGTGTTGACCGCTAGAGCTTTAGGCACCAGCTCCCTGTGACCCTAGTGAGGGTGAAGCGGTTATAAACATTGAAGCCGTCCTCAGCTTCACAACCTTTAGTTCATTGTAGTGTCTAACAATTTCTTTTCTAACTCTACAATCAATTATTCATCCATGTACACACACATTCACACTCTGATGATGATGAGCTAAATTGTACCTACAGCTTCCTTGTGGCACACTAACAACCAGACAGTCGACCCCATCATTCCGCTTACGCACTGACAGTAGAAAAGTCAGATGAAGTGTTCTGGCCAAAGACACAACGATGTAGACGGATGAAGCAAGGTTTGATCTGGACAACATTGCCCTATAGGCCTATTGTTCAGTTTAGTTTGGGTTTACAGCACAAAACACAATGTTACATGTGAGGACAATGCAACTGTTGTTTTGCACAGACGTTTTCTAGCCAGAGGCCTAATTTGCACACATGCACATGCACACACACACACACACACACACACACACACACACACACACACACACACACACACACACACACACACAGTTAATGTAAATGAATTAGTTTAGCTGATAAGTAACATCAGTGTTCACCTGGCAGTTTTATTGTTGATGGTAGATTGTTCCAAATCTGAGGTCCTCTAAATGAGCCGAGGATCGACCAAATGATGTTTTTTATTAGGTGGCTTGCTGTCTGCACTGGTTCCTCTGGCTCCCTCTCCTGTGCTGCTGGTTTTTACAATCGGTCTTCTCACCAGATCTGGGACAAGACCATTGAGACCTTTGAATGTCAGTTTTATAACAAAGATGTTTATAAAGTTATCGAAACTTAGGAGTATTTTTTTGTCCAGGACTTTTAGGGCTTGTTTGTACAGGCACACGACAGGGTTTAAAGCAGATTGGGTTGCTTGGCTCCAAACCAGTACACAGTAAGAGTTTGAAACAGTTGGTTTGAAATTAGACGTGAACTCTTCTACTGAATTAATGAAGTAGTTGTTTAGAGCATTTCCCATTGCTGTCAAGTGAGTTGTTAATGTTCAGTCGAGTCAGTCCTTTTCTCTGATTTGAGTCTTTTTTCATGAGTTTGTTGATGTGAGACCAGAGAGATGAGCTGCTACCTCCTGATTGGGCAATCAGTTCAGTGAATAGGCTGCTTTTGCTTATTTAAAGAACTGACCACTTTGTTTCCAAGACTTTTAAAAATGAGATCGTCTGTGTTTTTTGGTCAGTTTTCTGGTGATTAACGTCAGATTATGGTCAGATAGTCCAGTCAGGTTTTTGTCACAAGCTATAATTAATTTTAGATAAAAATCCTAGACTAATAAAAATACATCTTCAATACACGTTCATTAGCTAACTTCTGACTCTTTTACATTCCAGAGCTGCTCTTACAGAAAAAGAGGATGAACAGAAAGCATTCAAAGAAAGGTATTGTACACTTCATTACATATAAAATTAGTTTTCTGATCTACAAATGTATATATTTTTATTTTGTAAAGTGTTATTAAATGAGCGTGTGGATTGTAAAACAATAAATAAATTGCAAAGTTATCCACAGTTTGATGGTTAGTTTAAATATTTTCTTTTGGGGTATAATGATTATGAGTTTCTTCCTGATGAGTGTTCCCTAATGTGGAAGAGAGAACTGAGTATTCCCACGATCGCTGGCGTCTTTGTTATCTGACATGCTACCTACTGCTGGGTGGCTGAGGAGTGGCTTCTAGGTATGAGTAAGCTGAGCCCAAAAACGTTTGATGCATCGTGATGTGACACTTTCCAATTCAAAACTGATTTGTAAACGTTATAAACGATTATAAATAAATGCAGAAAAACAGCCGCAAAGCGTGGCAGGAACAACAACGTTACGCATGTCGACCGGACACTTTAGGGGACCGACCAGTGGAAAAAACCAAACAGCAATGGCGGTTCGGGTTAATAGAAAGTTGTGTCATTATTCATGTTTTTCCTGTAGATTTCATGCAAGAATGTTGGTTATGGTCAGTCTTACATGAATAAGATGGTGGAGTAAAAGGTTTTAGGTAACTTGAATTAATATGTGCTGAATTAATTAAAAAGTATGAAAAGACTATGATGTGGAAAAAAAATGCATCATTTGATAATGGAATCATAGGACCCAAAACCTAAATCAAATCGAATCGTTAAGTACCTAAGCTGCCACACCCCTATGACACGTGCATCTAAATCAAGCTATGGCAATAATGCTGCTAAAACCTTAACCAGAATGGAAGCTTGTATGCTAGTTTATGTCTGTTAGAACATTTTGGATCTTTTGAGATGGATAATGGTTTGTAGTCAGGGTGTTAAACTGGACTCATCATTTGAATTAGACAGCCAGATAAACAGGGTTGTAAAATCCGGCTACTTTCATTTGCATCACATTGCTCAGATTAAGCCGCTGCTATCTAAACAACATCAGCAAACTGTAACCCTTGCCTTTGTTACCTCAAGGCTAGATCAGTGTAATTCACTGTATGCAGGGATTAGTCGGGCTTCATTGGCCAGGCTTCAGATGTTGCAGAACTTGGCGGCCAGACAAGTAACTGAAACTTTATCGGAGCAGCTTTAAACTCCTCACTTTAGGGCACTGCCCCCTTCTACATGTCAGACTTTTTGCAGAGGTATGCTCCTGATTGTTTCCTACGGTCAGCCAAAGAGCTGTTGATCGTTCCCCCATCTAGACTAAAGTTCAGAGGGATCAAGCTTTTGCCGTTTTAGCTCTACTCTGAGCCTCTCCTGGATATCAACGCTTCTCACCTTATAGCAGCCTGAGTGAGGGATGGGCTGACAGCAACAAACTGATTTGCTTAAAGTGACAGAGTCCTGAAACGGCTCATTATGGAAGGTACTGAAACTGTGAAAAATAAAACTGCTGAGATTGCTTTGTGTGAGAGGGATTTGGTGTAAAGAATGTCGTAAATATGTTTTGTATTGACAACAAAACTGTTATAACTTAAAAAGCATTCACAATATGTCTCCTTGAACGATTTTGTATTTCATTGCAGCGTGTCAAAAACAATGACATCTTATGAAACTCAAATTCATAAAGCAAAGTAAGGATATTTTTATCAGTCACTTTGAGACATAAATACGATTTCTGTTAAAACATATGGAATCTATTCAAATTTACTCACATGATTACATTTTCACAAATATTAAACTTTTGTTTCCAAATGGATTTTGTAACATTCTTCATTTTATTCCACTACAGATTTGATCTGAAACAGAATGAAAGTGAATTGAAGTCAGCCAATGAAAGGTATTGTATCATTGAATTATTACTACAATAGAATTGTTCTTTGGCAGAGAAAATCACATAGCAGCAATAAAATGATCTATCAATGTATCTATCTATGTATGTATATGTTACTGACAGGGAAAATTGTATAGAACCCCCAAAAACACACACACACACACACACACACACACACACACACACACCTGTCGATGCTGGAGGAGTACCAGCTCTTCTCTGAACCCCTCCTGGATGTTACAGCTTCACAGCTTATAGCAGCCTGAGTGGAGAATGGGTTGATATACGCTGCCCAGTCAAAAAAAATCCAGTGATGGAATAACCTGGTCATTCAGTAGATTCAGGTAGTCAGCTGACCTCATTCTTGGAACACATCCTGTTGCTGAACCTAGACCTGACCAACTGCAGCAACCCCAGATCATAGCCCCGCCCCCACAGGCTGGTACAGTAGGCACTAGGCATGATGGGTGCATTACTTCATCTGCCTCTCTTCTTACCCTGATGCACCCATCACTCTGGAACAGGGTCCATCTGGACTCATCACACCAGGTTTTAATAATGCGTTGGACAGTTCTGAACCCAGTTTTAGTCGTTTCTGCAATCTCCTTAGATGTTTTCTCTGCTTGATGCCAACGATGTGACCCTTCTCAAACAGACTTACATCTTTTCCACGACCACCAGATGAGTCTTTCCACATGGTAGTTGAAGAAATGAGAAGCAACTCATTGCTAGCCTGGCAAGCCATCCTATATATGTGAATATATAGTCTGGCCACGAACCATTGACGGCCCTCAGTCATGGGGCGGGATCTACGGTTGTCTTTCAAACTGTCTGCACGCAATTGGATAGCGCTAGGACCAATCAGAGTAACGAACAACGTGACGTAATCACAGCGACGGAAAAGAGGGAGGCAGCAATGGCGTCTAACATCAATGATTTCTGTCATTTTTGTATAAAAACATGTGAATATCAGGTGTACTGGGACATTGCACTACTTTGTTTGATAAAAATAAGAAGCCGCTAAGTATATCAGACAGACTTACGCACGTTGGAGTCTAAATAATCCAATGTTGATGACAAAACTGTTTCAAACGAACGTAGTTCCTGCGCCGCCGCCATGTTGCTTGGGTTCGCGGCCGCAGCTCTGACGTCATCAGCTACTCCCGCTCTGTAATTGGCCCACATAATAGAGCGCTGTGATTGGCCCAACCAAAACTATAGCGAGCTGTGATTGGACAGCCACAGCAGTGGATCAGGCTGCGGGGGTTCCAATGAAGCGTGCCTAGACCAAACTCTGCAAAGCAAGAATTTGGTCTAGTTCACTAGGCTAACTCATTGCACCAGTTGGGGTTAAATAACTTGTTGCCAGCTGAAAGATAATCACCCATGCAGTAATTATCCAATAGAAGGCTCATACCTGTTTGCTTCATTAAATCCAGGTGGTGACTTTTTTGGGGGGGCTGGGCATTGTATGTACTACTCAATGAGCTGTCTATTCTGGACATTGTGGGGTTGTTGTGGTGTGTATGCCTCAAATGTGTCAGATGGAGGAGATAGGTCTCACCTGTAGAACAACAGACATGTTTTAAAAAGAAGGCTAACAGAGAGTATGGTCCAATTCTGGAGAGAATCACAAAGCTCAGCCTTCCAGGGGAAATCCAATACAAAATGTTGGAAAGGAGTTTTCCAGCAATGGTTATAACCAAGACAGGAGCAGATTGTCTTTTGTTCAGGTCACGTAAATGCTGAACAGATCCTTACCCTTATTGAGGGATTCAGCAGCTGACAGGTTTACATGTGCATTTACCTACAATAAGGGATGAATGGGTTTAACTTTGAAGTGCGTTGATCCAAAGACCTGAGATCAGACAAGCAATAGAATGGATGGACGGACGGACGGACAAGTGGTTTGATGGAAGAATTTATTAACAAATCTGAAGGAACCTGTTCTTTTTCAATACAGGCTGGATAAAACAAAGACTTATGAAACTCTACTTGCTCAGGCGAGGTAAGGATGTTTTATCATCATTTGATGTGACATAAATTAGACTTTATTGTTAAAAATTTCTTACTACAATACATATGGAATAAATCAAAAAGACAAAAAGTAAATGTTTACATTTTATCTTCAAATATAATTGTACCATTTTATATTCTTTATTTCCACTACAGATCTGACCTGAAACAAAAAGACAAAGAACTAAAATCAGCCAATGAAAGGTATTGTGTCATCAACAAATCAGCACACAATAAAGTCTCCATGTATGAAAGTGTTAAAACAAACAATAAAATGAAAAAAATCCTGAACCTCTAAGTTTACCTCAAACTGCTGTGATGAATGAATGAATTAGCCTTTCGCCGGCCCCGCCCCCAGAACAGCTATTGTCCAATCACACATCATAGCAACCGTTACTATCCGACAACTCCAAACAAAATGATGAAGCTTAGCCTAATTTACTACTAAGCATTAGCCTCGATAGTAGTCGTGTCTCCTTCGTTTCCCTTCAGAACCTCCTCATCGAGCTCAACCAGCAACAGCATGAGTGCTCCCCCCGCCTGCGGCTGGGCGGAGGTCCGCCTCCCAGACTATCCAAGACCCTTTTAGATAAGACACACCGTGCCGGCAAATCAGCGTAATATTACCTCAACCGTGTGTCTTATAAACGCACATTAAGCCTATTGGCGCAACAGTGGGTGGTGTCATGATCACGTGATGAATTAATGCCGAGCTCCAGCTGGGAACTAAAAATGAAAGTAAACACGGGCATAAAAAGTTACATTTTATAAACAGACTCAGCGGAGATGATAGCGATGCAGAGCGCCGGGAGCTTTTCTCCGTTAGAGCTGCCTGCAGCTCAGATCATCTGACAGCTCACAGGGACACCGCATCGCCGCCACCACTCCTCGGATCCACGCGTCCCCGGACGCCGGACCTTCTCCCAAACTCCCAACTCCTTGTTCCCTGCTACGCTTCGCTCAGCGGAGCCGACACTAATGTATCCCTCCACTGCATACTGTAACCCTTTTGCCTCGATCTGGATGAAATTGAGGAGGAATTGCTGCAAAAAATGTCGCTGACACGCATCTGTGTACTTCTTTCCATCACGGATATCTACGGAGCTGCAGTATTTGATCCACTCATTGTCGGAGTTGGCAACAGTAACTAAGGGGGGTGGGGCTCGGCGAAAGGTCAATTGGTAGTTATGTAGCGCGGCAAGCCATCCTATATATGTGAATATATAGTCTGGCCACGAACCATTGACGGCTCTCAGTCGTGAGGCGGGATCTACGGTTGTCTTTCAAAATGTCAGCACGCAATTGGATAGCGCTAGGACCAATCAGAGTAACGAACAACGTGACGTAATCACAGCGATGGAAAAGAGGGAGGCAGCAATGGCGTCTAACATCAATGATTTCTGTCGTTTTTGTATAAAAACATGTGAATATCAGGTGTACTGGGACATTGCACTACTTAGTTTGATAAAAATAAGAAGCCGCTAAGTATATCAGACAGACTTACGCACGTTGGAGTCTAAATAATCCAATGTTGAT